>CAUYPK010092711.1:0-52508 GCA_963574355.1 Loris lydekkerianus | reverse complement strand
GATATCTCATTGTGGTTTCCATTTGTGATGCTGAGTATTCTTTCTTTTATTGGTCAGTCATTTGTATGTCTTCATTGGAGAAATGTGTACTCATGTCCTTTGTCCACTCTTTTTTTTCTTTGCCAATTTTTTTTTTTTTTTGGTAGAGACAGAGTCTCACTCTACCGCCCTCGGTGGAGTGCCGTGACGTGACAGGACTCACAGCAACCTCCAGCTCTTGGGCTTCCGCGATTCTCCTGCCTCAGCCTCCCAAGCAGCTGGGACTACAGGCGCCCACCACAAGGCTCGGCTATATTTCATTCCTTTTTATTCATGTATTTATTTATTTGTTTATTTATTTTTGAGACAGAATCTCACTCTGTCACCCTGGGTAGAGTGCTGTGGAATCACAGCTCACAGCAACCTCAACCTCTTGGGCTCAAGTGATTCTCTTGCCTCAGCCTCCTAAGTAGCTGGGACTACAGACATCTGGGACAATGCCTGGCTAGTTTTCCTATTTTTTTTTTTTTTTGTTGTTGTTGTTTTTGAGACAGAGTCCCACCCTATGCCCCTGAGCAGAGTGCAGTGGGTGTGGTAGCTCACCACAACCTCATACTCGGGCTGCGGGCACCCCGCTGCCTCAGCCTCCAGAAGCCGCTGGGATTACAGGCACTCGCCGCTGCGCCCAGCTGGGTTTTTCCATTTTTTTCATGAGTGGGGGGTCTCACTGTCGCTCAGGCGAGTCTCGAACTCCTGAGCTCAAGCAATTCTCCCTCCTCAGCCTCCCACAGTGCTGGGATTACAGGCATGAGCAACCGCGCCCGGCTAGTTTTCCTATTTTTAGTAGAGTCAGCATCTGGCTCTTGCTCAGGCTGGTCTCAAACTCCTGAGCTCAAGCAATCCGCCCACCTCGGCCTCCCAGAGTGCTAGGATTATAGCCGTGAGCTACCACGCCTGGCCATTTCATTCCTTTTTATTACTAAGCAGTATTCCATGCCGAGAGTTATTATTATTATTATTATTATTATTCTTTTTTTGAGACAGAGCCTCAAGCTGTCACCCTGGGTAGAGTGCTATGGCATCACAGCTCACAGCAACCTCCAACTCCTGGGCTCAAGCGATTTTCCTGCCTCTGCCTCCCAAGTAGCTGGGACTACAGGTGCCCGCCACAACACCTGGCTATTTTTTGGTTGCAGCCGTCATTGTTGTTTGGCAGGTCCGGGCTGGATTCAAACCTGCCAGCTCAGGTATATGTGGCTGGCGCCTTAGCCGCTTGAGCCACAGGCACAAAGCCGAGAAGTATTATTTTTATTTATTTAGTCTTTACATTTTTTAAATGATTAGAGTATTCATTTTAATTATAATCTATTCCAAGATATTACAGAGCTAGAAATTAACAAATTTCAGTCAGGATAAAATAGATTTATTGTCAATATTCAGTCATTACTATAACCCAGATAAATGCAACATCACTTCACACAAGGCTCTGATACTCTAAAATGCCATCTTGACTTCATATATGTAACATACAATGGTAAATAAAATTACAATGCAAGAAAAAAATTACAAAAAATGCAACTGTAATAAACCCTTGTATGAAAGTTCTTTATTTTTCAAGCTCTTCGTAGGGAAGAATACCATAGTACTCATTAGAATTCAAAATAAACCAAAATAAATATCCTTGAGGTGATAATACTAAAAAATCTACAGGATGCACTCTACAAAATCATGTCTAATGAAAATAAAAAGTGAGACAAAGAAATCCTTCAATGATGTTGGAGAGGCAGGGGGAGAGTAATCAATTAACCTATGTTGGTTTCTGCTGGAATGCCTCTTTTTTGGTGTTGTTGAGACAGAGTCTCATTCTGTCACCCTGGGTAGAGTGCCGTGTTGTCACTGTAGCTCACAGCCACCTCAAACTCTTGGGCTCAAGTGATCCTCTCGCCTGAGTCTCCTGCGTAGCTAGAACTATAGGCATGCAACACCACGCCTGGCTGATTTTTCTATTTTTAGTAAAGATGAGGTCTTGCTCTTGCTGAGACTAGTAGAATGACCTCACTAAACAATTTATAGCACTGACAAGAGGTCTATAGAAGAAGGGGGGGGGGGGGGAATGGGATTAGTCTTAGCTCTACGTAAAACAATTTCCAAATCAGATCAAATTCAGACAGTTGTAAGGTACTGTTCCCAATGCTCTCTGCTCTTCAATCCTTTTTATAGACTTCCTATCTTATGTCTATGTTTTTTCTAATTGTATCATAAAGGTTTACCAAGCATGGCTGGGTGCGGTGGCTCATGCCTGTAATCCCAGGACTCTGGGAGGCTGAGGCAGGTGGATCACCTGAGCTCACTAGTTCGAGACCAGCCTGAGCTAGAGCAAGACCTCATCTCTAAAAATAGCTGAGTGTTGGGTGGCGCCTGTGGCTCAAAGGAGTAGGGCACCGGCCCCATATGCCGGAGGTGGCAGGTTCAAACCCAGCCCTGGCCAAAAACTGCAAACAAAACAAAACAAACAAACAAACAAAAAACCCTGGGCCTTGTGGCAAGCACCTGTAATCCCAGCTATGCAGGAGGAGGAGGCAAGAGAATTGCTTGAGCCTAAGAGTCTGAGGTTGCTGTGAGCCATGATGCCACAGCACTCTACCATGGGCGACAAAGTAAGACTCTGTCTCGAAAAAAAAAAAAAAAAAACAACTATGGTTTACCAACCATACTTTCTGTTTTCTAACATCCTAAGTCCAAACCAAAACAAACAAACAAACAAAAAAAAACAACAGGTATTTTTAAATTTCTTTCTTTCTTTTTTTTTTTTTTTTTGGAGGCAGGGTTTCACTCCATAGCCAAGAGCTGAAGTACAATGGTGTGATCATAGCTCACTGCAGCCTGAAATTCCCGGCCTCAAGCAATCCTCTTTCCACAGACTCCTGAGTACCTGGGACCACAGGCGTGCACCACTGTGCATGGCTAGAATACATTTTTCTTTTAAACTTGCAATATGAGTTATTTATAATTAAAAAAAAATATTCACAGGCTGGGCACGGTGGCTCATGCCTGTAATCCTAGCACTCTGGGAGAACGAGGGAGATGGGTTGCCTGAGCTCACGGCTTTGAGACCAGCCTGAGCCAGAGGGAGACCCCATCTCTAAAAATACCCAGGCCTTGTGGCAGGCACCTGTAGTCTCAGCTACTCCAGAGGCTGGGGTAAGAGAATCACTTGAATTTGAGATTGCTGTGAACTATGACACCTCGCCACTCTACCCAGGGCCATAAAGTGAGATTCTGTCTCAAAAAAAATTAAATTAAATTAAAATAAAAAAATAATAAAAATAAAAATAATTCACAAGCTCTTCCACATTGAAACACATACAGCAAAGGGCTGCTGAACTGTTAGGTTTGGGAGAAGCTGAAGCACTTAGTCTGTTCTCTGCCTTGTGGTCTTTGAGGGTTCCCAGCTGCCAAGGTCAGTGCAGACATGCTCTGTGCTCATTTTGCTCACAGGAAGTTCCTTTGCTACCCTGGTGTAGGTGGAATTTGCCCTTTCTTCAATCAGAGCCCTTTTGGGTGTAAGTAACAGAAACCTGCTCAGCTTTAAGCTTACGAGATGAATCTCTTTACGAAGATACAGGAAGTGCAGCTGAGCAATGTGAAGCACCATAGATAAGAAATGGAAAGTTCTACAGATCCAATCAGCCAGTCTAGGGGGCTAGTTCCATGGTGCAAGGGTAGTCACAGGCAAACAAAATGGTTAAGAGCTCGGGCTCTGCAGTCCAATGACTTGAGTTGAAATCCTGGTTCTACCACTTATAAATTGTGTGACCTTGGGCAAGTTACTTAACCTCTCAGTACTCCAGTTTTCTTATGTTAAAATGGAGAAATAATGGGTATCTACATCATTAGGTTCCCATGGGGATTAAAAGAGTTTATACTTTAAAATAGTGTCTGGCATGTAGAAAGTTCTAACATTGGTTATACAGTATTATTATTTATTCCACAATTTATTATACAGTATTTTTATTTATTCCACAATTAAACGAAAGGCAGATAAATTGTAGCACAGTACTGGCAAGTGTTCAGTATATATTAGCTAAATGTTAGCCTTCAGGCTTTTTTTTCAAAGACAGGTCCTTGTTCTGTTATCCAGGCTAGAGTGTAGTGACATGATGATAGCTCATTGTAACCTCAAATTCCTGGGCTCAAGAGATCCTCCTGATTCAGTCTCCAGAGTAGCTAGGACTATAGGTAGGTATCATCAAATGCTAATTAAAAAAAAAAATTACAGAGATGGAATCACACTATGTTGTCCAGGTTGCTGTGAATGTTTTTAACAGCTTTAATAGATGTAATGCACATACCATATAAGTATATATTTCGTTGGTTTTTAAAATATTGAGCTATACACCCATCATCACAATTTTAGAACATTTTCAGGCCAGGTGCAGTGGCTCACGCCTATAATTCCAGCACTCTGGGAGGCTGAGGTGGGTGGATTGCTTGAGCTCAGGAGTTTGAGACAAGTCTGAGCAAGAGTGATACCCCATCTCTAAAAATAGCTGGGGGTTGTGGCGGGCACCTATAGTCCCAGCTACTCAGGAAGCTGAGGCAAGAGAATCACTTGAGACCAAGAGTTTGAGGTTGCTGTGAGCTACAACACCATGGCACTCAACCACAGGGCAACTGAGTGAGACTCTGTTTCAAAAAAAAAGGGGGGGGTGCTTGAGGCTCGGTGGGCAGGGCGCCATCCCCCTATACCGAGGGTGAGGGCGGCGGGTTCAAACCCGGCCCCAGCCAAACTGCAACAACAACAAAAATTGCCGGGTGTTGTGGCGGGTGCCTGTAGTCCCAGCTACTCGGGAAGCAGAGGCAAGGGAATCACCTAAGCCCAGGAGTTGGAGGTTGCTGTGAGCTGTGACACCATAGCACTCTACCATGGGTGATAAAGTAAAACTCTGTCTCTACAAAAAAAAAAAAAAAAAAGAACATTTTCATTACCCCCTAAAGAAACCACATACTTCTTATGGATCACCCCTAACCCTTCCATCCCTCCAGCCCTAGTCAGCTACTGATCTGATGTCCTTTCTGTTCCTATAGATTTGCCTATTTGGGGCATTTCATATAAATGGAATCATACTTCTATAGCCAAAAAAATTAAAAAAAAAAAAAATGGAATCATACCATGTGTGGTCCTTTGCAACTGGCTTTTTTCACTTAGCAAAAAGTTCACAGGGTTCAGAGGTAGCAGGATCAGTACTTCACTCCTTTTTATTGTTGATTAATATTCCCTATGTGGATATACCACAAGTATTAATTTTTATAATCAATAATTCAACCACATTCCTTGAATCACCCTGTATATTCACCTATTGCTATTGTAACACATTACCACAAATTTAGTGACTTAAAACAACAGAAAAGTATTCTCTTACTTTTGGGAAGGCAGAAGTCTGAAATGAGTCTGACAGGGCTGAAATGAAGGTGTTAGCAGGGCTGGTTCCTTCTGAAGGCTGCAGGGAAGAGTTTGTTTCCTGCTTTTTCTGGCTTCTTGTGGCTGCTGCCATCCTTGACTTGAAGCTTTCATCACTACGTTGCTTTCTCTTCTTCTATAGTCAAATCTTCCTGTACCTCCCTCTTATAAAGATATATGCAATCACATTTAGGGTTTCTACCAACATAATCCAGAGTAATCTCTCCATCTTGATATCCTTAATTTAAACCCATTTGCAAAGTGATTAAATTAAATTTGAGGTAACCTCCATGCGTTCCAAAGATTAGGACTTGGATACCTTTGCCGGCCCTTCTTTAGCCTTCCATACTCCTTGACTAAAAATGTCTCTTTCTCTTCTAACATTAGGAAATGAATCCAGCGATCAATAAGACAAGAGCAATACAACTGGCCTGGTGCTCATGTCTGTGATAGTTGTGCTGTTTGCTTTTTCACTACTTCTGGGTGAGCGGGAAAGGGCATTACAATAGCAAAAGGGGCAGTTTCCATCTGGAGTGGAGAATGGGACAGACTTTGACTCAGGATTCTAATAATAGTTTATGAAGAGTTTTCTATGTTTCAGGAAATCTCCATCTTTTATCTCAAAAAGACAATTTTGCAAGGTAGGCATTTTATAGAATAAGGAAATTCAAATTTAGAAGGGTAAGCCACTTTTATTTTTTTATTTTTTATTTCCCTTTTTTTTTTTTTTTTTTTTTTTTTTTTTAGAGACAGAGTCTCACTTTGTTGCCCTCGGTAAAGTGTTGTAGCATCACAGCTCACAGCAACCTCCAGCTCCTGCCTCAGCCTCCTGAGGAGCTGTAACTACAGGCACCCACCACAATCCCTGGCTATTTTTTGTTGTTGTTGTTGCATTTTGGCTGAGGCCAGGTTCAAACCTGCCATCCTCGGTATATGGGGCCAGTGCCCTACTCACTGAGCCATAGGCACTGCCCAATTTTATTCATTTATTTATTTTTTGAGACAGAGTCTCAAGCTGTTACCCTGGGTAGAGTGCCATGGAGTCATAGCTCACAGAAACCTCAAACTCTTAGGCTCAAGTGATCCTCTTGCCTCAGCCTCCTGAGTAGCTGGGACTACAGGTGCCTACTACAGTTGCAGCAATGCCCGGCTATTTTTAGAGATGGGGTCTCACTCTAGCTCAGGCTGGTCTCCAACCTATGAGCTCAGGCAATCTATCTGCCTCGGCCTCCCAGAGTGCTAGGATTGCAGGTGTGAGCCACATCGCCTGGCCTAGAAGGGTAAGCTACTTGCCCAGCATCACATAGACAGTAAGCAGCAGAGGCATGATATGGACTCAGGTCTGCATGATGTAGGTGCCAAAAGCCCAGGCCCTGGCCACTATGCCATGTTGCCTCTTGAGGAACAACAGTTGGGCAGTGCCTGTGGCTCAAGGACTAGGGCACCAGCCCCATATGCCAAGGGTGGTGGGTTCAAACCTAGCCCTGGCCAAAAATAAAAAGAGAGAGAGAGAAACAACAGTTGCTTGGTCTCTAACACATTCCTCTCTTCCTGACATTGGCCCTGGAGGGTTGTTAGACCAGAAAAACAACCAGGAGATGTTGTATACAACTTAGGCACCCCAGTTCAGTCATCCGTGACACCTCAAGGACCAGAGTTCACAATCTGTGCTTGGCTCCCCTCTCAGGGTTTTGACGAGCAACATGTTTGTTAGACACGATGTCCTTTCAAGGCTCAACCAAACAGCCCCAGCCTGCTTACACTGACCAGCGGAGCAGGCACAGGCTGAGTCACTACCCAGGTGGTTTCACAACCTGTTTGTGCATTGAGGCAGCAGAGGCAGGAAAGGTCACTGGGAGGCTGGTGTCCTCTTAAGCTCCTGGACAGAAAGGTGGCTCCCAGGGACAGGTGCAAGGAAAGCTCGGCTCAACTGTGCCCATCCAGTTCTCACCTAGAGATTTCTTTGACTTCTAAGAAGGGTCCCTGATTGACCTGAGATAAAATCCTTAGCCAAGAGAAGTTTCACCAAGCCTCAGTTACTCATCTGTAAAATGAAAAATATACGCTTATTTAAATTACTGTGTCCTCTACATGTGTCATCTACTACTATATAACTTAATCTTTCCAGCAAACCAACAAGGTAGATGCTATTATTTCATTTTACTAAGAATCAGAGATGGTTAGCACAGGTCAGAAATCAACTCCAAGTCTGTAGGGCTAAGAAGCTTGGGTTCAGAAGGAAATAGCAAAAGAAAAGTCTGGCTGTCATTTGCCATTCCATGCTGAGTCATTTAGGCAAGTCCCTTCCGCTCCATGAGCCTTGGTTTCCCCATTTGTTCTGTGGGGTGTGGGATAGGAAGCTGCACTACTGAGTCTGAAGGCCTCCTTCACTTTTAAGTCTGTGATACTATGATTTTATGTCAGGTCTTTCCCTGAGTTATACCTTGAATGTGATCTCTGTTTCCTGCACAGCCCATTCTTGAGTTTCCTCTGGAAGAAGAACAGACAGCCGTGACAAAGGGTCCTTCCACCTTGGAAATCTTCCAGCAAGGCACAGCTATTGCTTACAACTCTTTCATGACCTCTATTGAGCCATGTCCACATCTGTAAAATTAGAATGACCATAATACTGGCATCCAGGCACAGCACACAGCACTATGCTACATGAATCATGTGCATTTCCTTTTTATCTTCATAATGGCCAGAGGAGAGGACGTCACTGCTTGAGGTCAGCAGGTTCGTAGGGGGCAGAGTTGGCATCTCAGCCTAGGTGAGTCTGTCTCTTTGCCCTTTGCCACACTACTTCTCCTCTCTTAGCCTTGATGATAGGAGAGTATTCTGAAATGATGCATGGAAAGCATTTGATAAACTATAGAGTGCTGTGCACATGTGAGCTTTTACAGCTTACAGGCTCTCTTATTCCCATTAAAGTGGGAGTTGAATCTTCAACTGTTTTACATCTGCAACTTGACCCTTTCTATGGGTTCTTGTGATACATAATTGCTTAACTGATGTCTTTTTTTTTTTTTTTTTTTTCTTGAGACAGTCTGTCACCCTGGGTGGAGTGTAGTGGCATCATTATAGCTCAGAGCAACCTCAAACTCTTGGACTCAAGCAATCTTCTTGCCTCACCTTCCCAAGTAGCTGGGACTATAGGCGCCTGTCACTGATACCTAGCTAAATTTTTTTTTCCTATTTTTAGTAGAGATGGGGTCTCACTATATGCTGGTCCAAACTTGTGAGCTTAAGCAATCCACCCACGTTGGCCTCCCAGAGTGCTAGGATTACAGGCAAGAGCCACACTGCCTGGCTGCTAACTGATATCATTCTGGTCACAAAGGACAAGCAGGTGGGATCACTCAACAATGTTATGGCCAAGGCTTGGCGCCTGTGGCTCAAGTGGCTGAGGCGCCCAGCCACATACACCTGAGCTGGTGGGTTTGAATCCAGCCTGGGCCTGCCAAACAACGACGGCTGCAACCAAAAAATAGCCAGGTGTTGTAGCGGGCGCCTGTAGTCCCAGCTACTTGGGAGGCGGAGGCAGGAGAATCCCTTGAGCCCAGGAGTTGGAGGTTGCTGTCAGCTGTGATGCCACAGCACTCTACCCAGGGTGACAGCTTGAGGCTCTGTCTCAAAAATAAATAAATAAATAAAAATAAATAATAATGCTATGGACAAACAGGAAGAACAACGTTGAGAATTAGCGTGTTGGTGGCTTGATCATTGCCAAGGACCCTGTACCCACTTCCTCCTTTGTTTATTCTTAGATTTTCTCCTCCATTATGATTTTGTCATTTACACATTCTCATTCTTTCACCCAAGAAAATTGGGGTAGAGAATCTAAACAGCATGCAGAAAAGCCAACAAAACACAATTCCTTAATAGCTCACCTACCTAACCTCCATTCTTCTCTCCTACCTGTCAGGGTCTCAAAGAAGTCACACACCACACCTAACAGCCTTATCTTCTAGTCTAGATTTCCGTAGAAACCTGAGCTTTTTTGGCTAGGTGCAGTGGTTCTTACCTGTAATTCCAGCAGTTAGTGGGCGGGGGGGGGGAGGGGTGTAAGTGGGGGCAATGTGGGATGATTACTTGAGGCCAGGAGCTGGAGACCAACATGGGCAACCGGGTAACATCCCATCTCTACAAAAAATAAAAGGAGCTGGGCACGCTGGCTCATTCCTATGATCCTAGCACCCTAGCACTCTGGACTGCTTGAGCTCAGGAGTTCAAGACCAGCCTAGGAGGTGGACTTGCCTGTAATCCTAGCACTCTAGGAGGCTGAGATGGGTGGCCTGCCTGAGCTCACAGGTTCCAGACCAGCCTGAGCCAGAGCGAGACCTTGTCTCTAAAAATAGCCAGACGTTGTGGCCGGTGCCTATAGTCCTGTCTACTTGGGAGGCTGAGGCAAGAGAATTGCTTGAGCCCAGGAGTTTGAGGTTGCTGTGAGCTGTGAAGCCATGACACTCTACCAAAGGCAGCAAAGTGAGACTCTGTCTCAAAAATAAAAGACCACTGGGCGGCGCCTCTGGCTCAAAGGAGTAGGGTGCTGGCCCCTTATGCTGGAGGTGGCGGGTTCAAACCCGGCCCTGGCCAAAAACTGCGAAAAAAAAAGAACCAGCACGGCAGGTTGGTTCATATTAAAAAAAAAAACCAGCCTAGGCTAGGGAGAGACCTGTCTCTAAAAATAGCCAGTGTTGTGTGTGTGGGGGGGTGCCTGTACTTCTAGCTATTCAGGAGGCTGAGGCAAGAGAATTACTTGTATCCAAAAGTTTCAGGTTGCTGTGAGCTGTGATGCCATGGCACTCTACCTAGGGCAGCAGAGTAAGACTGTCTGTAAGAGAAGAGAAGAGAAGAGAAGAAGAAAAAAGAAAAGAAAGAAAGAACAAAAGAAAGAGAAAGAAAAAAAGTAAAAAGTAAATGCAATAAATAAATCAATAAGGCTGGGCGCTGTGGCTCATGCCTGTGATCTCAGCACTTATGAGGCAGAGGCAGATGGATTGCTTGAGCTCAGGAGTTTGAGACCAGCCTGAGCAAGAGCCCTATCTCTAAAAAATAGTTGGGTATTGTGGCAGGTGCCTCTAATCCTAGTTACTTGGGAGGCTGAGGCAAGAGGATTGCTTAAGCCCAAGAGTTTGAGGTTGCTGTGAGCTGTGACACTAAGGCACTCTACAAAAAAGTGACAAAATGAGACTGTCTCAAAAAAAAACAAAATCAATAAAATCTGGGATTCCTGGGTATTCCACTCTATTCACTCTTCTCTGCTTTTTTTTTTTGGTTGTTTGTTTTAGGCAGAGTCTCATTATGCTGCCCTTGTAGAGTGCTGTGGCATCACAGCTTACAACAACCTCAAACTCTTGGGCTTACGTGATTCTCTTCCCTCAGCCTCCCAAGTAGCTGGGACTACAGGCGCTCGCCACAATGCCTGTCTATTTTTTGGTTGTAGCTGTCCTTGTTTGGCAGGCCCGGGCTAGATTCGAACCTGCCAGCTCAGGTGTAAGTGGCCGGCTCCTTAGCAGCTTGAGCCAGAGGCGCCAGGCCTGTTTTTTATTTTCTAATGTATTTTATTTTATTTCCTGTGACAGAGTCACTGGGCTAGAATGCCATGGCCTCAATCTAGCTCAGAGCAACTTCAGACTTCTGGAATCAAGCAATCCTCTTGCCTCAGCCTCCTGAGGCACTGGGACTACAGGTATATGTCACCACACTGAGCTAATTTTTCTATTTTTTGTAGAGATTGGGACTTGCTCTTGCTCAGGCTGGTATCAAACTCCTGACATCAAGGGATCCTCCTTCCTGGGCCTCTCAGAGTGCTAGGATTACAAGCGTGAGACACTGTGCCCAGCCTGATTTCATAATATTTACTGTGTACCAAAACTTATGCTTAGAATTGCTCAGTCTTTCAAATTACTCAAAATGGATAAAGGATAGCCAGGCATTGTGGCAGGTGCTTGTAGTCCCAGCTACTTGGGAGGATGAGGCAAGATAATCACTTAAGCCCAAGAATTTGAGGTTGCTGTGATCTATGAGGCCACGGCACTCTACCCAGGGTGACTGACTGAGATTCTGTCTCAATAATAAAAAATGAATAAGGTAATTTGTTGATAAATATTAGACTTTCCTTCTAAAATATTAGCGTTCTTTACAACGAGCAAGTAACGCTCTTGTAACCAGATAAAACTATAAATGTTTTTCATTATTTTAATCAATTTTATTGAGATACATTTACAAACAATTAAAAATGCACCCATTTAAATGTTGGTTTCATGCATCTTGACAAATACACATACATATATGAATTCCAAACACCACAGTCATGGTATAGAACCTTTGCATTTTCCTCAAAGTTCCCTTGTGTTTCCTTTGCAGTCCATTTTCCCCATTCCCTACCCCAGGGAAGCAGAAATTTGATTTCTCTCCCTGGAGATTAGTTTTGTCTGTTCTAGAGCTTCACATAAATGGAATCATGTATTAACATATTATTTTGCATCTGACTTCTTTCACTTGGAATGTTTTAAAATTCATCTATCTTATTATATATATCAGAAATTTGTTCCTTTTATTGCTGAGTAGTATTCCATGGTAGGAATATACCACAGTTTATTTATTCATTCACCTGTTGATGAATGTTTTATTTCTTTCAAGGTTTTGTTTTTGTTTTTTTAGACAGATTCCCAATCTGTCACCTTGGGTAGAGTGTCATAGTGTCATAGCTCACAGCAACCTCAAACTTTTGGGCTTAAGTGATCCTCTTGCCTCAGCAACCCAAGTAGCTGAGACTACAGGTGCCACAACACTCAGCTAGTTTTTGTATTTTTAGTAGGGATGGGGTCTTTTGCTCAGAATGGTCTTAGAACTCTTGAGCTCAAGAGATTCACTCACGTTGGCCTCCCAGAGTGCAGGATTACAAGTATAAGCCACCTCACCTAGCTTGATTCAAGGTTTTTCTACTCCTTTTAATTAACACACACTCAACAAAAATTTAGGAAAAAAAGACAAAAGGAGGAAAAATAATTTTGGATCTTGTCAACCAAGGACAAATATTGCTAGCCTTAGAGTTTTGATTGTTTTGTTTTTCTTCCTCTTGTGTACAGATGTTTTGTAGACTGTATAATTGAAATCATATTAATGTTTGTCACTTTTTTTTTTAAGAGACAGAGTCTCACTTTGTAGCTCCTCCTATTGTCCACATTTTTTATTTTATTTTATTTTGAGACAGCCTCAGTCTGTCACCCTCAGTAGAGTGCTATGGTATCACAGCTCACAGCAATCTCCAACTCTTGGGCTTAAAGGATCTCTTGTCTCAGCCTCCCAAGTAGCTGGGACTACAGGCACCTGCCACAATGCCAGACTATTTTTGTTGCAATTGTCATTGTTACTTTAGCAGGTCCGGGCCGGGCTTGGTGTATGTGCCGGGCGCCCTACTTACTGAGCTACAGGCACCAAGCCACACATTTTTTAATAGCATATAATATTTTACTCCTAGAATGTGATCTCTGTTTGGGCAAGGATTTAGGTTGTCTAGCCACCCTGAGCAAGAGTGAGACCCTGTCTCTACCAAAAATAGAAAAATTAGCCAGGTGTTGTCCCTGCACCTGTAGTCCCAGCTACTGAGGAGGCTGAGGGAGAGGATTGCTTGAGCCTAAGAGTTTGAGGTTGCTGTGAGCTATGATGGCATACCACTCTACCCAGGTATAGAGACAGGATTTCATTCTGTCACTCTGGCTATGGCAGGGGCAACATAGTGATATTCTAGCTCTAAAATATATATATACAGAGGGTATAATCTATAATACTCAAGTCACATTTGACTACTACACTTACAAGAGGTGCTCAGCATGACTTGTATTCGTCTATTGTTACTGGTATATATTGAGTAGTACAATTTTAATTCAGTGTTTTTCTTTCTTAAAACGTATATACATTTTTGTGGCTTCCTCTGTATCTGTGTGTGTGTTTGTGTGTAAAATTTTAAAAATAGCTGCCTCGGCGCCTGTAGCTTAGGGGTTACAGCACCGGCCACATACACTGAGGCTGGCGGGTTCGAACCTGGCCTGGGCCAGCTAAACAACATTGACAGCTACAACAAAAAAATAGCTGGGCAGCGCCTGTGGCTCAGAGGGGTAGGGCGCTGACCTCATATGCAGGAGGTGGCGGGTTCAAACCCAGCCCCAGCCAAAAACTGCAAAAAAAAAAAAAAAAAAAAAAAATAGCTGGGCATTGTGGCGGGCTACTGTAGTCCTAGCTACTTGGGACCCTGAAGCAGGAGAATCTCTGAAGCCCAAGAGTTTGAGGTTGCTGTCATCTATGCCGCCACGGAACTCTACCAAGGGTGACATAGTGAGACTCTGTCTCAAAAAAAAAAAAAAAAAGCTTATTTTTACATTCTAAAAACCCAGAACAATGCCTAATCTAGCAGCCACACAGTAAGTGTCTTTTCTTTCTCTTTTTCTTTTCTTTTTGAGACAGTCTCACTTTGTCACCCTTGGCAGAGTGCTGTGGCGTCATAGCTCACCACAACCTCAAACTCTTGGGCTCAAGCGATTCTCTTATCTCAGTCTCCTGAGTAGCTGCGACTACAGGCTCCCTACCATGACACTGGGCTATTTTATTTATTTATTTATTTAATTAATTTATTATTTTTTTTAGAGACAGAATCTCACTTTATCACCCTCGGTAGAGTGCCATACAGTCACAGCTCACAGCAACCTCCAACTCCTGGGCTTAGGCGATCCTCTTGCCTCAGCCTCCCGGGTAGGTGGGACTACAGGCGCCTACTACAACACCCGGCTTTTTTGTTGCAGTTTGGCCGGGACCGGGTTCAAACCCACCACCCTCGGTATATAGGGCCAGTGCCCTACCCACTCAGTCACAGGCACCGCCCTGCGCAATTTCTCGATGCAGGGTCTCGATCTTGCTCAGGCTGGTCTCGAAGCTATGAATGTGGGCAGTCCACCCACCTAGGCCTCCCAGAGTGCTGGGATTACAGGTGTGAGCCCACCTCGCCTGGCCTGCACAGTAAGTGACTGAATTGTATGCCACAATTTGCTATGTCCACATGGAGAAGATACCCATTCTCCTTATAGTTATCGTTTTATTCATTCTCTTTCTAATGTTTACATTATGCCTCCTCAACCACATTGATTAAAAGTGGTGTCTGGGCTGGGTGCGGTGGCTCATACCTGTAATCCCAGCACTTAGGAGGCTGAGGTGGATGAATTGCTTGAGCTCTCAGGTTTGAGACAAGCCTGAGCCAGAGCAAGACCTCATCTCAAAAAATAAAGCCAGGTGTTGTGGTGGGTGCCTATAGTCCCAGCTACTCAGGAGGCTGAGGCAAGAGGATCTCTTGAGCCCAAAAGTTTGAGGTTGCTGTGAGCTATGATGCCACAGTACTCTACCCAGGGCAACAAAGTGAGACTCTGTCTCAAAAAAAAAAAAAAAAAAAATTCACCTCTGAATTTAGCCATATTCTGGCAACCTGGCCTTGAGCCAGTCACTTAATTTCTTAGTTTCTTTCTTTCTTTCTTTCTTTTTTTTTGAGACAGAGCCCTGGGTAGAGTGCTGTTGCATCACAGCTCACAGCATCCTTCAACTCCTGGGCTAAAGCAATTCTCTTGCCTCAGCCTCCAAAGTAGCTGGGGACTACAGGTGCCCACCAAAACACCTGGCTATTTTTTGGTTGTAGTTGTCATTGTTGTTTGGTAGGCCCACGCAAAATCCCACGCTGGGGGCGGCGCCTGTGGCTCAGTGAGTAGGGTGCCGGTCCCATATGCCGAGGGTGGTGGGTTCAAACCCAGCCCTAGCCAAACTGCAAAAACAACAAAATAGCCGGGCGCTGTGGTAGGCGCCTGTAGTGCCAGCTATTTGGGAGGCTGAGGCAAGAGAATCGCCTAAACCCAGGAGCTGGAGGATGCTGTGAGCTGTGACACCATAGCACTCTACCGTGGGCGATAAAAAGTGAGACTCTCTAAAAAAAAAAAAAAAAACAAACAAACAATCCCACGCTGGATTCAAACCCGCCAGCTCTGGTGTATGTAGCTGGCACCTTAGTCGCTTGAGCTACAGGCACCAAGCCTCTTAGTTTGTTTCTTAATCTATAAAACAGATTATCTACTTGAAAGAATTGTTGCAAAAAATATAAATGGTATTCATTGGGTAGATGTCTCAGACACCACTTATTTTATCACTCTGGGTAGAATGCCATGGTGTCACAGCTCACAGCAACCTCAAACTCTTAGGCTCAAGCCATTCTCTTGTCTCAGCCTCTCAAGTAGCTAGGATGAGAGGAGCCCACCACAACACCTGGCTATTTTTAGAAACTAGGTCTCACTCTTGCTCAGGTCAGTCTCAAAGCTGTGAGTTCAGGCAATCCACCCGCCTCAGCCTCCCAGAGTGCTGGGATTACAGTCGTGAACCATCACGCCTGGCCCTCAGATGTGAAATTATTTTTTTTTTCAACAGAGTCTCACTCTGGCATCCTGGGTAGAGAGTGGCATCATTATAGCTCACAGCAACCTCAAGCTCTCAAACTCCTGGTCTCAAGTCACTCAGTTTTTCTATTTTTATTTATTTATTTATTTATTTAGTTTTTGGAGACAGAGTCTCACTTTGTCACCCTTAGTAGAATGCTCACAGCAACCTGAAACTCCTGGGCTTAAGCAATTCTCTTGCCTTACACCTCCCGAGTAGCTGTAACTACAGGCGCCCACCATAACACCCAGCTATGTTTAGAGACTAGGTCTTGATCTGGCCCAGCCTGGTGAGGCACGAGCCATGGCATCTGGCTAAACCCATTTTTTAAAAAAACATGTTTAACAGCATCCAAATCCCACAAAAATATGGGAATAGCTCAGCACAATGGCTCATGCCTATAGTTGTAGCACTCTGGGAGGCTGAGGCAGGTGATTGCTTGAGCTCATGAATTCCAGGCCAGCCTAAGAGTGAGACCCCGTTTCTACTAAAAATAGGAAAACTGAGGCAAGAGGATCACTTGGGCCCAGGAGTTGGAGGTTGTTGTGCACTATGATGATGCCATGGCACTCTACCCAGGGCGACAGATTGATACTCTGTCTCAAAAAAAAAAAAAAAAAAAGGGAATAAAGTTGCGGCATCCCTTGCTATCACCGGGATCCCTCAATCCTCATAACAAGTAGAGGGAAGTACTAATATTCTCCCCATTAGAGAGATGAGGACATGAAGTTCAGAGAGGGAGCTAAGTAGTGATAGATCTTTTTTTTTTTTTTGAGACAGAGTCTCACTTTGTCACCCTCAGGAGAGTACGGTAGCATCACAGCTCACAGCAATTTCAAACTCTTGGGCTTAAGCAATTCTCTTGCCTCAGCCTCCAAAGTAGCTGGGACTATAGGCACCTGCCACAACACCTAGCTATTTTTATGTTTTGGTTGTAGTTGTCATTATTGTTTGACAGGCCCAGGCTAGATTTGAACCTTCCAGCTCTGGTGTATGTGGTTGGTGCCCTGGCCGCTGAGCTAAAGGTGCTGAGCCTTTTTTGTTTGTTTTTTTGAGACAAATTATTACTCTGTTGCCCAGGCTAGAGTGCCTTGGCCTCAGCTTAGCTCACAACAACCTCAGACTCCAGGGCTCCAGACATCCTCTCACCTCAGCGTCCTAAGTAGCTGACACTATAAGCACCCATCACAACACCGATCTAATTTTTCTATTTTTAGTAGAGATGGGTCTCACTTTTCCTCCAGCAGGTCTCAAACTCCTAACCTCAAGCAGTCCTCCTGCCTTCACCTCCCAGAGTGCTAGAATTACAGGTATGAGCCACACCGGGCCTAGATAGTGATAGCATTTTAAACCAAGCAACCTAACTCCAAGGCTCATCTTAAACCCTAAGAACTAATACGTTAATTTATGTCCTTCTGTTTCTCCACAAGGTCTTCTTGGGCTTCCTTATCACCTCTGGGTTGTACAAAGAAAAGACTCTCCCATAGAAATTGTTTGAGTTGAAGTTATCTATGACAGCATAAAACCCTTTGACCCAAGGAATGGGTTAATGGTGATGAGAACTTGGGAGACAAGAAAGAAACCCTCTTTACTTCCAAATACACCACAATGCAGTAATGCAGTCTTACAATTCTGGAAGCTATGAAATGGGGAGACCACCACCTGCTTCCCATGGCTAGTACTCACAGGAGGATTGAATGAGGGCTGCAGATTCACAGAACATGCTTACCCAGAGCCTGGTGCCCAGTAAGCACTCTCTAAAGAGAAGCTGTCAAAGGGCCACCATCCAGGAAATTTGAGACTCAATGGGTTAATTTTCTTTAGACAGAAAACAACATTGACTTCCCTAGACAGCCTGGGAGGATTGAAACCCAAATAGACAGTTATAGTTCAGCTAAAGCAGAGCTAATCTTTAATCTTTTATGGATGTGTGTAATACATTAACTATTATAGCCTATCCCCTCGAGGCACCTCAACACCTGGTCAACCAGAGGCTAGAGCTGGGTTGGCTGGGATAAGTGGAAGGGAGCAAGTAAATAGGCCAATTACCCTTCTGCAACAGACTTTCTTAGGCCTCCACCTTGAGGTTAATAGGATTAAATGGCTAAAGCTGCCTGTCATACAGGGGGTGGGGTAGGGAAGTGAACTCTTGAGTCAGCATCTAAGGAAGAACACTAGGCATGAGATAACCTGAGATGTTTTACCTGTCTCTCAGCAAACTAAACTCCTTAAAACAAGAACTGTGTCATTTATTTGTCATTGGGTGTTTGCAGTTCGTGGTTACTATTAATGATGTTGTCATAATAGGAGGAAAAATCCAAAGGGGTAGAATTACTAAGGCTAAGTGTCTCTATGAATTATATCATAAAGTTTAACTACTATATTTTCTCAACTCTAGATGCATTTTGTGTTCATATTCGTTTGTTTGTTTATTGAGACAGAGTCTCTCTCGCTTTTACCCAGGTTAGAGTGCCATGGTGTCAGCCTAGCTCACAGCAACTTCAAACTCCTGGGTTCAAGCAATCCTCCTGCCTCAGCCTCCTGAGTGGCTGGGACTACAGGTGCCCACTACAATACCCAGCTAATTTTTTCTATTTTTGTAGAGATGGGATCTCATTCTTGTTCAAGCTGGTCTCAAACTACTGAGCTCAAGTGATCCTTTTACCTCAGCCTCCCAGAGTGCCAGGATTACAGGCATGCACCACTATGCTCAGCCTGAAACTTTTATTAAATAATTATTGTGACGTAGAGTACCTAAGAAGAAAGGAAATATAAAGCTCGAACTCCTACTCTGGACAAGAATTCTTTCTACCATCGTCTATCTTTTGGTATTTCAACATTTCCATTGGAATGAAACTTACTTCTTATCCAGGCACCCCTTTCATACAAGACACCAAACTGTGATCAGTTTGTATTTTTGTTTGTTTGTTTGAAACAGAGTCTCAAGCTGTTGCTTGAGCTATGACGCCATGACACTCTACCCAGGGTGACAGCGTGAGACTCAAAAAAAAAAAAAAGAAAAAAAAAAGTGACTTGGCGCCCGTGGCTCAGTGGTTAGGGCACTGGCCACATTGTCTTGGAGATGCTGGGTTCAAACCCTGCCTGAGCCTGCTAAACAAACAAACAAATAGCCTGGCATTGTGGTGGGCACCTGTAGTCCAGCTACTAGGGAGGCTAAGGCAAGAGAATCAATCACTTGAGCCTAAGAGTTTGAGTTTCCTTTGAGATATGATGCCATACCATACTGAGGGCGACATAGTAAAATGACTCTTGACACTTACCAGCAAAGTACTTAGTTCTTAGGGCCTATTTCCTATCTGTAAAGTGGTCTACAGTACCCATTGTTGTGATATCTCAATGAGATAAATATGTATAAAGCATCTGGCACTTGATGCTCACAAATATAAGATATTTCCCTCCTCCTTCTCTTCTCAATCCACTTGGCTTTGTTATAGCAGTTCCTAAACCATTCTCCTAATAACAACTCTGATTCATTGCATACCTACAATCCACAGTATGTGCCAGGCACCGGGCGAAGAAGCTAAATAACCCGCCCAGGGCCACACAAGCAGTAGCCAGAATTCTAGACCTGTCAAGCTCTAAAGCCACATCTTCAAATCCAGATCCTAAAGCAGTACCGTCCAGTAGAAATATGTGAGTGTCATGCTGTACTTTTTTGTTTGTTTTGGGGGGAGGGGTGTTTATTTATTTATTTTTTTCATTATTTTTTGTTTTGAGACAGTCTCTCTCTCTCTCTCCTGGGCATCTCCATAGCTCACTGCAACCCCCAATTCCTGGGTTCAATCAATACTGTTGCCTCAGCCTACCTAGTAGCTCCACAAGTACATGCTACCATGCCTGACTAATTTTTCTATTTTTCATAGAGACAGGATCTCATTCTTAGTCAGGTTGGTCTTGAACTCCTGACTTAAGTGATCCTCCTGCCTTAGCCTCCCAAAGTGCTAGGATTTACAGGCATGAGACACTATGCTCAACCTCACATATGTACTTTTACATATTCTATCTAGTAGCAGATTTTTTTTTTCTTTTTTTTTTTTTTTGAGACAGAGCCTCATTATGTCGCCCTCAGTAGAGTGCCATAGCGTCACAGCTCATAGCAACCTCAAACTCTTGGGCTTAAACGATTCTCTTACCTTGGCCTTCCAAGTAGCTAGGACTACAGGTGCCTGTCACAAGGCCCAGCTATTTTTCCGTTGCAGTTGTTTAGTTGGCCAGGGCCGGGTTTGAACCTGGTACCATCGGTGTATGTGGCTGGTGCTGTAACCACTGTGCTATGGGCACCGAGCCTATATATTTTTTTTTTTTTCTGAGACAGAGTCTCACTGTGTCACCCTCGGTCGGTAGAAAGCTGTGGGGTTACAGTTCACAGCAACCTCTAACTCTTGGGCTTAAGAAATCCTCTTGCCTCACCCTCCCAAGTAGCTGAGACTACAAGTGCCTGCCACAGTGCCCGGCTATTTTTTGGTTGCAGTTTGGTCAGGGCCAGGTTTGAACTGGCCACCACCCTCGGTATATGGGGCCAGCGCCTTACTCACTGAGCCACAGGTGCCGCCCTGTTGTTGTTGTTGTTGCGGTTTGGCTGGGGCCAGGTTCGAACCCACCACCCTCAGTATATGGGGCTGGCGCCCTACCCACTGAGCCACAGGCGCTGCCCAAGTAGCACATTTTAAAAAGTAAAAAGAGGCCTGGTGCCCATTGCTCAGGGGTTAGGGAGTCAGCCACATACAGCTAGGCTGGAGGGTTCCAACTTGCCTTAGGGCCTGCTAAACAATGATGACTGCAACAAAAAAACAGCCAGGAGTTGTGGCAGGTGCCTGTAAGTCCCAGCTACCTGAGAATTGCTTAAGCCCAAGAGTTTGAGGTTGCTGTGAGCTGTGACACCACAGCACTCTACCAAGGGCGACACAGTGAGACTCTGTCTCAAAAAAGAAATACAAAATAAAAAGAAACAGGTTAAATCAAATTTAACAAAATATGGTATTTAACCAAAAATATACAAAATAGTATCATTTCAACACATACTCAATATAAAAAATTATTGAGATTATTTTATATATATTTTTTTCATACTAAGTCTGCGAAATCCATTATCTTACACTTATAGCATATTTCAATCTGGACTAGCCTCATATGGCTCTTGGCTACCAAATTTGACAACACACACCTAGAGGAAAGATAGTGTTCCAGTCTGGAATTTAAGGGCTTAGAATTGAGACCAAAAAATAATTTAATTACTGATTTGCTACCATCTGTCCTTTGTCAATTATTTTCTCAACAAAGTGTTTATCAAATGACTGCAGGGTACCAGGTATCATTCTAGGTGCTGGAGATATTGCAGTGAATAAAATAAAGCCCCTGCCTTCATGGTGCTTATAATTTTATTTATAAAATTATAGGAGAAAGATAAACAAATACATTGGTAAATTGGTAGTGTGTTACCTGGTCAAATGTGCTCTGAAGAAAAATACAAGCTGGGTGCCTGTAATCCTAGCAATTTGAGAGGTTGAGGCCAGGAGTTTGAAACCAGCTTAAGCAAAAGTAAGACCCCCATCTTTACGAAAAATAGAAAAATTAGCTGGGCATGGGACTGTGCCTGTAGTTTCAGCTACTTGAGAGGCTGAGGCAGGAGAATAGCTTGAACCCAGGAGTTGGAGGTTGCAGTAAGAAATGATAATACCACTGCACTCCAGGCAGGGTGACAAAACAAGACTGTCTCAAAGAAAAAAAAAAAAAAAAAGAAAAGAAGAATTCATGTACAGAAGGGTACAGGGGGCAGGGCAGACAGTGAATTACAATTGTAAATAGATGGTCAGAGAAGGTCTCTCTGATCAAGGAAAATTTGAGCAGAGACAGAAGAAAACAAGGGAATGAACTGGGCAATTCAGTGGTGCAGGAGAGTTCCAGGCAAACAGTACAACAATTGCAAAAGGCTTGATGGGATAGCCAGGCATCGTGGCGGGCACCTGTAGTCCCAGCTACTTGGGAGGCTGAAGCAAGAGAATCGCCTAATCCCAAGAGTTTGAGGTTACTGTGAGCTGCGATGCCACGGCACTGTACTGAGGGTGACAAAAAAAAAAGACTTGATGGGAGAACCCGTGATATATTCAAGTTAGAGCAATGAGAATTGTGTAGGTGGAGTGAAGTAGATGGGGCAGGGCCAGGCACAGACAGGGATAGTTGACAACATAAAATATGATAGGACGGCACCTGTGGCTCAGTGGGTAGGGCGCTAGTCCCCTATACCGAGGGTTTGAACCCCTATACTGGGTTTGAACCCAGTCCTGGCCAAACTGCAACAAAAAATAGCCGGGTGTTGTGGTGGGTGCCCGTGGTCCCAGCTACTTGGGAGGCTGAGGCAAGAGAATCACCTAAGCTCAGGATTTGGAGGTTGCTGTGAGCTGTGACTTCATGGCACTCTACTGAGGGCGATGAAGTGAGACTCTATCTCTTAAAAAAAAAAAAAAAAAAAAATATATATATATATATATATAATAGCTATCATTTACTGAGTGCTTATAATAAGCCAATCTCTATTGCTAAGTCCTTTATGGTTATCTCATTTTATTTTTATTTATGTATTTATTTATTTTGAGACAGAGTCTCACTATGTCGCCCTTGGTAGAGTGCTGTGGTGTCATAGCTCACAGCAACTTCAAATTCCTGGGCTCAATGATCCTCTTGTCTTAGCCTCCTAAATAGTGAGGACGACAAGCACAAACCACATCATGAGCTAGTTATTAGAGATGAGGTCTCACTCTTGCTCAGGCTGGTCTTGAATGCTTGACCTCAAGGAATCTGCCTGTCTCAACCTCCCAGAGCACTAGGAGAACAGGCATGAGCCACCGCACCTGGCCCCTCATTTTATTTTTGTAAACTCCTTCTTGGAAATTATTATCTCTATTTTACAAAAAGAGGAAACTGAGGCTCAGAGAGGGGGAAGCGAATTGCCCAAGGGTACACAGCTGGGTAGTGGCAGAGCACAGGGGAAAGCCTCATTCTGAGCTCAACATCCTTATCAGAGAAACCCATCCCTATAATTCCTAGACCTTACCCAGATGTTACTATATTGTAACCTATCTCGTGTCCATCTGTTTTTCAAATCGCCAGCTAAAATTTGGGTATATACCACAGTTACCTCAAAGGTCCTATAATTCACTGGACTGTGTAGTGTCTCTATAGGAAAAGAAAGGCCAACCAATTTTATAACCTCCTCCAATTATTACAGTGCTGAGGCCTTGTTACTCTCCCCAATATTATGAATCACCAGGTCAATAAAAAGGCATAGCCTAAGCCCTGGGATACATGCAGCTCTAATATCAGAGTTCTGTGCAAGACCCAGTGTTTGTCTATCTTCTCTCCCTACTCAGTACACTCTTTCAGGATGATCTCATTCATTCTCATGCCTTCAGCTACCATCTGTAACAGTAAGACTGCCATCTTTATCTCTAGCCCATTTGTCTCCCCTGACCTTTGCCATTTGGGCAACCCATAAACAACTGATGTTCAATGTGTCTACACATCAGTTCATCTTTCCTGCCTCACCCACGCTGCTCTGTGTTTTTCAGCTCAGATAAAAAGTACTACTGTGGCTACCCAAGATAGAAATCTAGACATTTGTGATTACTTCCTCTCTGTCTTAACCTCTGGTTAGTCATTAAATCATTCTGTCTCTTTTATGTTTTTAAAATCTTTCTCTGATCAGGTATACCTCAGCCAGAATTGTGCCAAAGTTCCTAAATGGTCTTTCTTCTCTAGGCTCTCTTTTGCCAAGCTTTTTTTCACATTGCAGTCAGGGTTAGTTATCTTTTAAAAACTCACATCTAGGGCAGTGCCTGTGGCTCAAAGGAGTTGGGCGCCTGCCCCATATACCGGAGGTGGCAGATTCAAACCCAGCCCCGGCCAAAACTGCAAAAACAAAACAAAACAAAAAAAACCTTACATCTAATTGGGCGGTGCCCATAGTTCAGTGGGTAGGGTGCTGGCCACATACACCAAGGCTGGCGGGTTCGAACCCGGCCCAGGCCAGTTAAAACATCAACGACAATTGCAACAACAACCAAAAAATAGCCGGGCGTTGTGGTGGGTGCCTTTAGTCCCAGTTACTTGGGAGGCTGAGGCAAGAGAATCGCTTAAACCCAAGAGTTTGAGGTTCCTGTGAGCTGTGATGCCATAGCACTCTATCCAGGGCTATAGCTTGAGAAACTGTCTCAAATAAATAAATAAATAAAAACTCACATCTAGGGCGGCGCCTGTGGCTCAGTGAGTAGGGCACCGGCCCCATGTACGGAGGGTAGCAGGTTAAAACCCAGCCCCAGCCAAACTGCAAAAAAAAAATTCACATCTATTCTTTATTCTGGCACTCTAAGTCCTTTAGAATTTGAACCTTACTCCTTTGCCAGCCTAATTTCTTTTTTTGTTTTTATTTGTAAAGACAGAATCTCACTTTTTCACTGTTGGTACAGTGCTATGACATCATAGCTCACAGCAACTTCAAATGCTTGGGCTCAAGTGAGCCTCCTACTTCAGCCTTCTGAGTAGCTGGGACTACAGGCACCAATCACAATGCCCGACTCTTTTTAGAGACAGGCTTTCTGTCTTGATCGGACTGGTCTTAAACTCCTGAGCTCAATAATCTGCTTGCCTCAGCCTCCCAGAGTGCAAGGAGTATAGGCGTGAGCCACTGCACCAGGCCATCAGACTCATTTCTTACTCCTCTTAAACTCAGACTCTATATCCTAATTCACCTTAACTAGATGGCCTTTCCTACATGCTGTTCCCATTGCCTGGAATTCCCTTCCCCTTTTTTCTCTATCTAGCTAACATCTCTGGATCCTTAAATTACTGTGGGCATCAATCATTTCTTCTAGGAAGACCTCCCCATTGCCTCCTTAGAGATCCATCTCTAAAAATAGCCAGGCATTGTGGCCGGTGCCTGTAGTCCCAGCTACTTGGGTGGCTGAGGCAAGATGATGGCTTGAGCTCAAGAGTTTGAGGTTGCTGTGAGCTACGATGCCACAGCACTCTATCCAAAGCAACAAAGTGAGACTCCCAAAATAAATAAATAAATAAATATGCTCGGTGCCCATAGCTTGGTAAGTAGGGCTGCCAGCCACATACACCAAGGCTGGCAGGTTCGAGCCCAGCCCGGACTTGCGAAACAACAATGACAACTGCAACCAAAAAATAGCTGGATGTTGTGGCCAGCACCAGTAGTCCCAGCTACCTAGGAGGCTAAATCAAGAGAATTACTTGAGCCCAAGACTTTCAGGTTGCTGTGAGCTGTGACACTATGGCACTCTACCAAGGGCAGCATAGTGAGACTCTATCTCAAAATAAATAAATAAATAAAAATAAATAATTTAAAAAACCCAGCTGAACTTTTTTTGAGACAGAGTCTCATTATGTCACCCTCGGTAGAGCGCTGTGGTGTCACAACTCACAGCAACCTCAACTCTCCGGCTCAAGCAATTCAGCCTCTCACGTAGCTGGGCCTATAGGTGCCCACCACAATGCCCAGCTATTTTTTGTTGCAGTTGTCATTAGTGGTTAGCTGGCCAAGGCTGGGTTCGAACCCGCCAACTTTGGTATATGTGGCTGGCGCTGTAACAACCATTATGCTACAGGCGCTGAGCCCCCAGCTAAGCTTTTTATCTTATTACCTTATTGCATCACATCACATAGTGCTACCCCTTGGTTTAATTCTGTGATTCCCACAACTTGCTTATGAATTTTTTTCCTTTTAATTTTTATTTATTTGTTTTTTTGAGAGTCTCACTTTATCACCTTCGGTAGAGTGCCGCACTGTCACAGCTCACAGCAACCTCCAGCTCTTGGGCTTAGGTGATTCTCCTGTCTCAGCCTCACGAGTAGCCGGAACTACAGGCACCTGCCAGAACACCCGGCCATTTTTTTTTGTTGCAGTTTTGGCTGGGGCCAGCTTTCAACCTGCCACCTTTAGTACATGGGGCTGGCGCCCTACCCACTGAGCCACAGGTGCTGTTCCTTTTTCCTTTTTTTAAATTTCAGATTAATATGAAGGTTCAAATGATTAGGTTACATTATTAGGTCAAGTTCAAGTTGTAGGCTTATGAACTCTTGAAGGGAGAATGGAGACAACAGTAAAATGATTGTCTAGACACAGTAGGCTTTCAAGAAATGTTCAATTTAGGCCGAGTATGGCACCTCATGGCTATAATCCTAGCACTCTGGGAGGCCAAGCAAAGAGGATGGCTTGAACTTAGGAGTTCAAAACCAGCCTGAGCCAAGAGTGAGACCTAGTTTCTACTAAAAACGGAAAAATGAGCTGGACATAGTGTTGGGTGCCTGTAGTCCCAGCTACTGTAGCAGCTGAGGCAGGTGGAGTGCTTGAACCTAAGAGTTTGAGGTTGCTGTGAGTTAGGCCGATGCCATGGCACTCTAACCTGGAGCAAGAGAGTGAGACTCTGTTTAAAGAAAAAAGAAAGAAAGAAAAGAAAGAAAGAAATGTTCAATTTAAGAAAAAAGAATGAATGAGAAGTAATGTAAAGTAGTTAAAGCAGGGAATTAGAGCTTTAAGTGGCGGTAATAAAGAGGGTAAACTCTGATGTCAGCTGATAATCACAGCCTCTCCACTTGTTGTCTAAGTTTCCCACCTGCACAATTACAGTAATAATGGTACTTGACCCCTAGGATTGCCGTGATAATTTTTGTATTTTGTTCATAATGTGTTTTTGTACTCTGTAAAAGACTATTAAAATACCAGCAGGATGGTAGCCACGGAAGTCGGAATCCTCTCAGGAACGTGTGACAACTCACTTGCCTTAATAAACACTGAATTATTTAATTACTATTTAATTACTGAGTTTGTCCCCTTAAATTCTGCACTCTAGATTAGTGCCCTCATTCACCTTACCCCACCCTGCTACCTCCTCTCAGCACTTTATAAGCCTGACATATTAGCAGCATTCAGTAAATATTCGCTAAACTTACAAACTCACAGTCCAGGGCGTCTTCCCTTTCTACATTTAGGTACTTTACAAAAAGAGGTCTTTGTTTCATAACATTCTCTTCTCCTTTCTGCAGCTCCCTTCCCCCAGGCTCACTCCTTCCTACTACGTCCTCCCCAACAGGGGAGCTCAAAGTTTAAACATAATCTCTTCCTTCATTCCCATCAGTTCCAAATGATTTCCTACATACAAACACCTCCAGGTCGTTGAACTTGAAAAAATCTTTTCCTGGAGGACATTTGACATCAAGGATCCCGGTAACTCCCACAAAAACACTGCGGAGGACGCCGCCATCTCTTATACAGCAGCCCCGAATTTTGCGCATGCGCTTCTCCTTGCCTGGCAGGAAAAAAAAGCTTTGCATCTCGGCTTCCTTACGTTGCAGGGTCGTGGGGTCGCGTCGTCGGCTTCCTTCCGGAAGTTGGAAGAGGAGGAAGTTAGGGGGTTGTACCGGGCAGTGAGCTTACCGGGCTCGGTTAACCTAAGGGCTGGGGGTTAGTTGTTGCTTGAACGCTCCGAGGCGCGCAGGTGGATATAATTCCTGGTTTTGGGAGAAGAAACTAGAGCGCGCGGAGGCGTGTTTCTAGTGTAAGTTTCACATGTCCTGGATGCCTGTTCAGAAGGACCTAAAATATCTAAAAAGAACTTCATGGCTGCGCACAGTTGGCTCACGCCCGTAATCGCAGCACTCTGGGAGGCCCAGGCGGGTGGATTGCTTGAACCGAGTAGTTCGAGACCACCTTGAGGAAGAGTGAGACCCAGTCTCTGCTAAAAATAGAAAAATTAGCCGGGCGTATGACGGGTGCCTGTAGTCGCAGCTACTCAGGAGACTGAGGCAAGAGGATAACTTGACCCCAGCAGTTTTAGGTTGCTTTGAACTATGATGCAGCGACACTCTACCCAGAGTGACAGAGTGAGACTAGGTCTCAAAACAAAAACAGAAAACTTAAAGTTAGATTCTAGTTTGGTCCACACTGACTTGCTGTATCTTTTGGCCCCTCTCTGAATCTCAGTATCTATAAAGTGAAAGGTAGATAAGGTTCCTTAAGTCACTCAAGTCACCCTTCATATCTTCTGAATGTTACTACATGCCCGTTATGTCCTTTGAGCCGCATAACCTTTGGGGTTAAATATCATTGACCCCCAGGGTGAGGGATTACATGACTTTTTTAAGGTTACACGGATAGCTTTTAGAGATTTCAGAATTTGAGACTAGAAGAATATGCTGTAACTCCATGATCTCTTTTTAATATTTGTATTATTGTGTTTATCTTTTTTCCTTTTTTAATTTAATAGTGATAACTATTAGACAAATTGTTTATCTCTTATTTCAGTTCCTAGAACTGGCTATGTAAGTAGATACTCAAAAGTTTTACGTGAATGAATGAATCTTGATTTCAAGGCCAATACCTTAGCAGATCTGGTGTCTCCTCCGTTCCAATGTATAAACAAGTATAACTCTTTTCCAGGTGTATCTTTTGCCTTTCCTGACTGGAGGCTCTGAGTCCAGTTCTCTTGTCTTCCACTTAATCAAAAAGACCATGGAGGCACCTCCAGTAACCATGATGCCAGTCACTGGGGGAACCATTAACATGATGGAATACCTGTTACAGGGTAAGTGAATCAGGGGGCTTGGATTACCTTTCTTCTTTTCTCTTGCACTTCCTTGGAGATGAAAGACTGTTTTACAGGCTGACCAACAGTGTCTCAACCTGTAATCCTAGCACTCTGGGAAGCCAAGATGGGTGGATTGCTTGAGCTCAGGAGTTGGAAACCAGCCTGAGGAAGAGTGAAACCTCGTTTCTACTAAAAATATCAAATTAGCTGGGCGTTGTGGCCAGTGCCTATAGTTCTATCTACTAAGGAAGCTGAAACATAACTTGGGAGGATCACTTGAGCCCAAGAGTTTGAGGTTGCTGTGAGCTATGATGACGCCATGGCATTCAACCTGGACAACAAAGGAGATTTTCCTGCTTCAGCCTCCCAAGTAGCTGAAACTACAAGCACCTACTACAATGCCCAGATAATTTTTTCTATTTTTAGTAGAGACTGAGTCTCTTGCTCCTCTGGTCTCCAACTCTTAAGCTTAAGTGATCCTCCTTCCTTGACCTCCCAGAGTGCTAGGATTACAGGCGTGGGCCACTGCCCCCAGACTGTCTTATACATTTTTAAGTGTACAGTTAAATGTGTTAAATATATTCACATTATTGTACTACAGATATCTAGAACATCTTCATCTTGTAAAACTGAATCTTTACCCTTTAAACATTAATTTCTCCTCCTGTCTACTCCCAGCTCTTAGCAACCACCTTTCTACTTTCTGTTTCTATATTTGTTTTGTTTTGTTTTGTTTTGTTTTGTTTTGTTTTGTTTTGTGACAGAATCTCACTGTGTTGCCCTCTATAGAGTGCTATGGTGTCATAGTTCACAGCAATCTCAAAGTCTTGGGCTTAAGCAATTCTGTTGCCTCAGCCTCCCGAGTAGCTGGGACTATAGGCACCCACCACAACGCTGGCCTGGCTATTTTTTGGTTGTAATTGTCATTGTTTGGCAGTTCTGGGCTGAGTTCAAACCTATCAACTCCAGTATATGTGACTGGCTCCCTAGCCGCTGAACTACAAGCGCTGAGCCCCTACTGTTTCTGATTTTGACTACTTTAGAGTCCTCTTAAGAGTGGAATAATACAGTATTTGTCCGAGACAAAAATCACTATCTTTTAAAAGGTTGCAATAGTATTGCATTGTAAGTCTCTCTCACATTTCCTTTTTTTTTTTTTTTTAGATACAGTGTCTCACTTTGTCACCCTTGTTAGAGTGCTGTAGCATTATAGCTCACAGCAACCTCCAACTCCTGGGCTTAGGCAATTCTCTTGCCTCAGCCTCCTGAGTATCTGCGACTACAGTCACCTGGCACAACGCTCGGCTATTTTTTTTTGGTTGCAGCTGTCATTGTTGTTTGGCGGGCCCGGGCTGGATTCAAACCCGCCAGCTCAGGTGTATGTGCCTGGCGTTTTAGCCACTTGAGCCACAGGCACTGACCCAGCCTGGCTATTTTTTTATTGCAGTTTTGGCCAGGGCTGGGTTCAAACCCACCACCCTCAGTATATGGGGCTGGTGCCCTACTCACTGAGCCATAGACATGGCCGTCTCACATTTTCTTTTCTTTTCTTTTCTTTTTTTTTTTTTTGGGAGACAGAGCCTCAAGCTGTCACCCTGGCATCACAGCTCACAGCAACCTCCAACTCCTGGGCTCAAGCGATTCTCCTGCCTCCGCCTCCCAAGTAGCTGGGATTACCAGCATCTGCCACAACGCCCGGCTATTTTTTGGTTGCAGCCATCATTGTTGTTCAGCGGGCCGGGGCTCGATTCAAACCTGCCAGCTCAGGTGTATGTGGCTGGCGCCTTAGCCACAGGTACCAAGCCCACATTTTCTTAATTCATTCATTTGTTGATGGACATCTGGGTTGCCTCTACCTCCTGGCTGTTATGAATAGTACTAACGTCAACATGGGTGTGCAGATATCTCTTTAAAATCCTGTTTTGAATTGTTTTCACTATGAACCCAGAGTGAGATTATTGGACTATATGGTAATTCTATTTTTAATTTTTTATTCACCTCTATATATTGTTTTCCATAGTGGCTGCACATTTTATGTTTCCACCAACAGTACACAAGTGTTCCATTTTCTCCATATTCTTGCCAATACTTGTTTTTAGGGTTTTTTTGTTTGTTTGTTTGTTTTTATTATTGTTGTTGAGACAGAGTCTTACTCTGTCACCCAGGTTAGAGTGCGGTGGTATCATAGAGCTCACTGGAACTTCAAAGTCCTGGGCTCAGGCCATGCTCCTGCCTCAGACGCCCAAGTAGCTGGGACTACAGGCATGCACTACTATGCCAAGCTGATTTTTCTGTGTGTGTGTGTGTGTGTGTGTGTGTGTGTAGTCTTACTCTTGATGAGGCTGGTCTCAAACTCCTGGCCTCTAGTGATCCTACTGCCCCACTTCCAGAGTGCTAAGATTAAAGGTTGGGAGCTGCTGCCTCTTCTGTTTTCGCCTGTTTTGTCTTTCTTTTTTTTTTTTTTGAGACAGAGTCTCACTTTGTCGCCCTTGGTAGAGTGCTGTGGCATCCTAACTCAACAGCAACCTCAAACTCTTGGGCTTAAGTGATTTCTCTTGCCTCAGCCTCCCAAGTAGCTAGGATTACAGGCACCCACCACAATGCCTGGCTATTTTTAGAGACAAGGTCTTGCTGTGGCTCAGGCTGGTCACAAACTTCTGAGCTCAGGCAATCCACCCTTCTCTGCCTCTTCAGTGCTGGGATTACAGACGTAAACCACTGCATGAGCCATGGCCTGTTTTCTTTTGATAGTGGCTGTCCAAAGGAGCTATTATCTTGTTGTGGTTTTTTATGTTTCTCCAGTGATTAGTAAAAGGGAGCATCTTTTCATGTGCTTATTGGCCATCTGATAACTTCTTGGGAGAATTGTTCAGATTCTTTCACATTTTTAAATCAGGTGATTTGGTTTTTGGTGGTTGAGTTTAGAGGTTGCTTATATATTGTTGATGTTAATCCCTTATCATATACATGATTTGAAAATATTTTCTCCATTTCATAGATTGCCTTTTCACTCTGTTGTCGCCTTTGATACACACAAGCTTTTATTTTTCATTTTCATTTTCATTTATTTATTTATTTATTTATTTGAGATAGAGTCATGGTGTTACAGCTCATAGCAACCTCAGACTCTTGGACTTACATGATTCTTTTGCCTCTGCCTCCCCATAACTAATTACAGGCACCCGCCACAATGCCCCAGCTATTTTTTTGTTTTTTGTTTTTTCTTTTAGAGACAAAGTCTCACTTTATTGTCCTCGGTAGAGTGCAGTGGCTTCACAGCTCACAGCAACCTCCAACTCCTGGGCTTAGGCGATTCTCTTGCCTCAGCCTCCCGAGTAGCTAGGACTACAGGCACCCGCCACAATGTCCGGCTATTTTTTTTTTTTTTTTTTGCAGTTTGGCTGGGGCCAGGTTCAAACCTGCCACCCTCAGTATATGGGGCCAGCGTCCTACCCACTGAGCCATAGCCACTGCCCTTTTTTTTTGTTATTGTTGTCATAGTTGTTTAGCAGGCCCTGGCTGGGTTCTAACCCACTAGCTGCGGTGCATGTGGCTGGCACCCTAACCATTAAGCTATGGGCGCCAAACCCACACACAAGGTTTTAAATTTGATATCCCATTTGTCTGTTTTAGCAGAGCAGAAGTTTTTAATTTCAGTGATGGTCTGCTTATCAATTCTTTGTTTCATGGATCATGTCTTTTAAGTAATTTTTTTTTTTTTTTTTTTTTTGAGACAGAGCCTCATTATGTCACCCTCGGTAGAGTGCTGTGGCATCACAGCTCACAGCAACCTCAAATTCTTAGGCTTAAGTGATTGTCTTGCCTCAGCCTCCCAAGTAGCTGGGACTACAGACGCCTGCCACAACACCCAGCTATGTTTTGGTTGTATTTGTCATTTAGCAGGCCTGGGTTGGGTTCAAACCCACCAGCTCTGGTGTATGTGTCTGGTGCCCTAGCTGCTGAGTTAAGGGTGCCGAGCCTTTTCTTTCTTTCTTTTTTTTTTTTTTTTTGAGACAGAGTCTCACTTGGTCACACTTGGTAGAGTGCTGTGGTGTCTTAGCTCACAGCAACCTGAAAATCTCGGATTCAAGTGATCCTCTTGCCTCAGTTTCCCATAGCTGGGATTATAGTTGCCCACCACAACGCCCGGCTATTTTTTAGAGACTGGGTCTTGCTCTTGCTCAGGCTCGTCTCTAACCCATGAGCTCAAGCAGTTCACCCACGCACTGCACTCGGCTGAAGCAATATTTAAAGAGATATTGCTAAACTCAACTAAAATTCTAAGGTCATCTAAAATTCTCCTTTATGATCTTACAGGAATTTTTTTGTTTTTTTGAGACAGAGTCTCAGTTTGTAGCCTTTGATAGAGTACCATGGTGTCATAGCTCACAGCAACCTCAAACTCTTGGGCTTACACTATTCTCTTGCCTCAGCCTCCCGAGTAGCTGGGACTACAGGCGCCCGCCACAGTGCCTAGCTATTTTTAAAGACAGGGTCTTGTTCTTGCGCAGGCTGGTCTCAAACCTGTGAGCTCAGGCAATCTACCTCCTCAGCCTCCTAGAATGCTGGAATTGCAGGCATGAGCCACCTCACCTAGCCATCTTACAGGATTTTTATAGTTTTTTGTTTTACATTTAGGTCTGTGATCCTTTTTGGGTTTGTTTTTTTGTTTTTGTTTTTGTTTTTTTTTTTGAGATAGAGTCTCAAGCCGTCGCCCTGGGTAGAGTGTCGTGGTATCACAGCTCACAGCAACCTCTAACTCCTGGGCTTAAGCAATTCTTTTGCCTCACCCTCCCACAGGTGCCCACCATAATGCCCGGCTATTTTTTGGTTGCAGTCATTGTTGTTTGGCAGGCCTGGGCTGGATTTGAATCCACCAACTCTGGTGTATGTGGCTGGCACCTTAGCCGCTTGAGCTCCAGGCACTAAGCCTGTGATCCTTTTTGAATAAATTTTTGTGAAAGGTGTATATCCCAAACTTTTTTGAAGGTAACACTCCAAAACTTCCTTCTCTGTCAGGCCTTATCCTAGCCATCCTCCCAATTGGAAGACCCGCTGTTCTGTTTTTTTTTTCCCACCATGGATTACTATTGCCTGCCTTAAAACTTGATATAAATAGAATCGTGTGGAATGTTTAAAGTTTTCGGTCAGCTTAATTTTTCTATATTCATTTATATTGTTATACATATTAGTAGTTTGCTTTTTACTGTTCAGTAATATCTCATCATATATATCACAACCTTTTTTTTTTGAGACATAGCCTCAAACTGTTGCCCTGGGTAGAGTGCTGTGGCATCACAGCTCACAGCTCACAGCTCACAGCAACTTCCAACTCCTGGGCTCAAGCAAATCTCCTGCCACGGCCTCCCAAGTAGCTGGGACTACAGGCGCCCGCTACAATGCCCGGCTATTTTTTGGTTGTAGCTGTTGTTGTTTGGAGGGCCCAGGCAGAATTGGAACCCGCCAGCTCAGGTATATGTGGCTGGTGCCTTAGCTGCTTGAGCCACAGGAGCCAAGCCCACAACATGTTTCTTGATTCTGGTGTTTGGCTACTATGAAAATGGCTGCTGTGGGCTCAGTGCCCATAGCACAGTGGTTGCAGTACCAGCCACATACACAGAGGCTGGTGCGTTCGAACCCGGCCTGGGCCAGCTAAAGCAACAATGACAACTGCAACAACAACAACAACAGCAAAATAGCTGGGCGTTATGACTATGGGTAGCCATAGTCCTAGCAGGTTAGGAGGCTGAGGCAAGAGAATTGCTTAAGCCCAAGAGTTTGAGGTGCTGTGAGCTGTGACACCATGGCACTCTACCAAGGGCAGGGAAAAAAAAATGACGGCGCTCGTAGCTCAGTGGGTAGGGGGTGCTGGCTACATACACCAAGGCTGGCGGGTTCGAACTTGGCCTGGGCCAGCTAAAACAACAATGACAACTACAACAACAACAAAAATGGCTGCTCTGAACATTCTCATTCAAATTTTTTGTGGACTTTTTTTGTTTTTTTGAGACAGTCTCACTTTGTAGCTCTTGGTAGAGTGCTGTGGCGTCACAGCTCACAGCAACCTCCAATTCTTGGGCTTAAACAATTCTTTTGCCTCAGCCTCCCAAGTAGCTGGGACTACAGGCGACCACCACAATGCCTAGGGTTTTTTTTTGTTGTTATAGTTGTCATTGTTGTTTAGCTGGGCCAGGCTGGATTCCAACCTGCCAGCCTGGGTGTATGTAGCTGGCGCCCTACCCACTGAGCTACAGGCGTTGCCATTTTTTTCTTTTATTTTGAGATGGAGTCTCACTATGTCACCCACCTATATGTTTTAAACTGCTGGGTTAGACAGTGTGTCCAGCCTAGCTAATGTTTTTGAGCATCTGCTCTGTACCAGTTACTTTAAACTCCTACTTACCACAGTCCTTCCACTTTGGATCATCTCTCTCTCTTCACAGGGTAGCCAGTCATCTTCTTAAAAAACTGTTTTGTAGGGTGGCGCCTATGGCTCAATGGGTAAGGGTGTCAGCCCCAGATACTGAAGGTGGCAGGTTCAGCCTTGGCCCTGGCCAAACTGCAACAATAGCTGGGCATTGTGGCAGCTGCCTGTAGTCCCAGCTACTCGGAAGGCTGAGGCAAGAGAATCACCTAAGCCCAGGAGTTGGAGGTTGCTGTGAGCAGTGTGATGCCACAGCTCTCTACCGAGGGTGATAAAGTGAGACTCTGTCTTTACCAAAAAAACAAACAAAACTGTTTTATGGGTGGTGCCTGTGGCTCAAGGAGTAGGGCACCGGCCCCATATACCAGGGGTGGCGGTGGTGGGTTCAAGCCCGGCCCTGGCCAAAACTGCCAAAAAAAAAAAACAAAAAAAACACACTTTTAAAATTTTATTTAAATAAATTAATTAAAAACAAATTTTTTATTTGAGACAGAGTCTCACTTTGTCATTCTCAATAGAGCACTCATCATAGCTCACAGCAACCTCAAATTCTTGGGCTCAAGTGATTCTCTTGCCTCAGCCTCCTGAGTGGCTGGGACTATAAGCACCGGCCACAACACCCGGCTGTTTTTAGAGGGGCCGTCTTGCTCTTGCTCAGGCTGGTCTTCAACTCCTGAGCTCAAGCAATCTATCTACCTTGGCCTCCCACAGTGCTGGTGCTAGGACTACAGGTGTGAGCCACCATACCCAGCTCATGTTTTATTATTTTGTAAAAATTCAAAGAAAAAGACAAGAGACTAGTATAAGGAATACTCTATATTCATCATCTAGAGTTACCAATTGCTAACACTTTGCCACATTTGCTTTTTCCTTTTATTTTATTATTATTTTTTTTTTTTGAGACAGAGTCTCAAGCTGTCGCCCTGAGTACAATACTGTGGCATCACAGCTCACAGCAACCTCAAACTCTTGGGCTTATGCAATTTTCTTGCCTCGGCCTCCTAAGTAGCTGGAAGTCCAGGTGCCTGCCACAATGCCCTGCTATTTTTTGGTTGCTGTTGTCATTGTTGTTCAGCAGGTCCAGGCTGGGCTTGAACCCACCAGCCTCAGTGTATGTCGCTGGTGCCCTACCCACTGAGCTATGGGCGCCGAGCCTTATTATATTTTTAGACAGATACCGCTGCCTACTAAATGCTCGGAGCCTGCTAGAAATTAGCATTATTAGAGAAGCCCTAGAGCAGTGGTTCTCAACCTTCCTAATGCCGCAGCATATTCATTGTTAAAAAGAGGTCATGACCCACAGGTTGAGAACCACCACCTTAGAGACTTTGTAGTGCTAAATAAGAAAATGTTGGCTCAGCCTGTAGTTCAAGCCGCTAGGGTGCCAGCCACATACACCAGTGGGTTCGAGCTTAGCCTGAGCCTGCCAAACAGCAATGACAACTGCAGCCAAAAAAATAGCTGGGTGTCATGGCGGGCTCCTGTAGACCCAGCTACTTGGGAGGCTGAGGCAGGAGAATTGCTTAAGCCCAAAGAGTTTGAGGTTGCTGTAAGCTGTGACGCCATGGCACTCTACAGAAGGTGACAAAGTGAGACTCTGTCTCAGAAAAAGGAAAAAAAAGGTAACAAAGCAAAAATGCAGAAAAATTAAAAGGGAAAACAACTTTTCGCTTTATGCAATTCTTTGGCAATGTAACTCTTGGGACACTGCACTAAACTGATTTGTTTTTTCAATCTTTTGCTAATGACCCAGAAAAAAAATGGTACTAAATGGTGTTTTTCCCCTCTTCAGGAAGTGTTTTAGATCACAGTTTGGAAAGCCTAATCCACCGCCTTCGTGGTTTGTGTGACAACATGGAACCTGAAACTTTCCTTGACCATGAGATGGTGTTCCTCCTTAAGGGCCAGCAGGCCAGCCCATTTGTTCTAAGGGCCCGGCGCTCTATGGATAGGGCAGGGGCACCCTGGCATCTGCGTTACCTAGGACAGCCAGAAATGGGAGACAAGAACCGCCATGCCCTAGTGAGAAACTGTGTGGACATTGCCACATCTGAGAACCTCACTGACTTCTTGATGGAGATGGGATTCCGCATGGACCATGAGTTTGTTGCCAAAGGACACTTGTTCCGTAAGGGCATCATGAAGATTATGGTGTACAAGATTTTCCGCATCCTAGTCCCGGGGAACACAGATAGCACTGAGGCCTTATCACTGTCCTACCTTGTGGAATTAAGTGTCGTTGCACCAGCCGGTCAGGACATGGTATCTGATGACATGAGGAACTTTGCTGAACAGCTGAAACCTCTGGTTCACTTAGAGAAAATAGACCCCAAAAGGCTCATGTGACTAAGAAGGTCTCTCTGTCCGCCTTTGGGAGCCTGTCCTCACCTATTAGAAAAAAGATGATGGGCGGCGCCTATGGCTCAAAGGAGTAGGGCACCAGCCCCATATGCAGGAGATGGCAGGTTCAAACCCAGCCCCGGCCAGAAACTGCAAAAAAAGAAAAAAAAACCTGAAATTTAAAAAAAAAAAAAACCTTAAAAAAGAAAAAAGATGTTTTAAATGCCCCATTTCACTGCTGCCTTCCAGGCATTCTTCCTTCAGGAAGGACAGTAAGGATTTAGTTGTTCTTTGTACTGTTTTCCTCAGGTGGTGATTTCACTTTCATGATAACCTTTCTAAATTAAAGCCTCAGGATAACACAGAGAATCTAACTAATTCTTCTGAATAAAGAGAAACTGGAATAAAGTAGTTTGGGGGAAGAAAAATCTCTTTTAATTGTTTTACCATTTGTGTATAAGATTTATAACATAAGGTCTGCAAGCTTGTGTTGCATGGAAATGAAGAGAAATGTCTGTATAATTCTGTCATTCTAATCTTTACTCCCTTACCCTGCTAATTTGGGATGGGTTTATTACTAATTGCAATAAAAAAAATTTTTTTTTAGTTTTAATTTTGATAGAATAACAGATTTTTTACCTTTCATAAATTAGTGCATTTGTTGTTGAAAAATTTTTAAATACAGCATAGACAAAGTAATTAAAAAAAATCCTATTATCCAAAGAGACATGTTAGTCTTATCTTTTATTTTTTGTAAATTTATGTATATGAGATTTATAAAAAGATTCCGTATGGGCTCAACGCCTGTAGCTCAAGCAGCTAGGGTGCTAGCTACATACACTAGAGTTGGCAGGTTCAAATCCAGCCTGGGCCTGCCAAACAACATGACAACAACAACAACAACAACAAAAAATAGCTGGGCCTGTGACAAGTGCTGTGGTCCCAGCTACTTGGGAGACTGAGGCAAGAGAATCGCTTAAGTCCAAGATTTGGAGGTTGCTGTGAGCTGTGATGCCACTGCACACTACCCAGGGCAACAACTTGAGATTCTGTCTCAAAAAAAAAAAAAAAAATTCCATATGGGGCTCAGCGCCTGTAGCTCAGCTAGGGTGCCAGCCACATACCCCTGGAGCTGGCGGGTTAGAATTCAGGCAAGGCTTGCCAAACAACAATGGCAACTACAAACAACAACAATAAATAACCAGGTGTTGTGGCAGGTGCCTGTAGTCCTAGCTTCTTGGAAGGTTTAGGGAAGAGAATCTCTTGAGCCCAAGAGTTTGAGGTTGCTGTGAGCTGCGACGCCAGGGCACTCTACCCAAGGCAACATAGTGAGACTCTCTCAAAAAAAAAAAAAAAATTCCATATGGGTTCAGCACCCATAGCTCAGTGGTTACAGTGCCAGCAACATACACCAAAGCTGGCAGGTTCTACCCCAGCCCGGGCCTGCTAAACAACGACAACGGCAACAAAAAATAGCCAGACGTGGCAGGCATCTGTAGTCCCAACTACTTGCAAGGCTGAGGCAAGAGAATAATATAAGCCCAAGAGTTTGAGGTTGGTGTGAGCTGTTGCGCTGTACTGAGGGCAACATAGTAAGACTGTCTCAAACAAACAAAAAAACATTCCATATGTACTGGTTTATAATCTTTTTTTTTTACTTAATCATTAACATCTTTCCAGGACATTAGCCTGCAGTGTCCTCTTATTAAAAAAGCAACTCAATAAACTCAATAAATGAGTTCTTATGTGTGAGAGCTATCTTAAGTACTTTAGGTGTGTTAAAACAGATCCGTCTCGGCTTGGCGCCTGTGGCTCAAGCGGCTAAGGCGCCAGCCACATACACCCCAGCTGGCTGGTTCGAATTCAGCCCAGGACGGCCAAACAACAATGACAGCTGCAACCAAAAAATAGCCAGGCATTGTGGCGGGTGCTTGTAGTCCCAGCTACTAGGGAGGCGGAGGCAGGAGAATCGCTTGAGCCCAGAAGTTGGAGGTTGCTGTGAGCTCTGATGCCCGAGCACTCTACCCAGAGTGACAGCTTGAGGCTCCGTCTGAAAAAAAAAACAAAAAAACCTAGATCCATCTTGTAAATGAGGAAACTGAGGTGGAGAGAGATTGATTAATTTTCCCTAGGCTATATAGCTACTATTTGGCAGAGCTGGTATTTAAATATTAACAGTTATAATTACTACTTGTATTTTATCATATGGATAAATTATTTGATTATTTTTGGATTTTTAGTTTGCTATAATTTTTTGATTTTATAAACAATCCTGTAACACTCCTGCCTTTTATTTGTGTGTGAGTAGGAAGTCTCATTTTGTCACCCTTGGTAGAGTGCCATGGTGTCATAGCTGACAGCAATCTCAAACTTCTGGGCTCAAGAGATCCTCTTGCCTTAGCTTCCCTTTGTAGCTGGGACTATAGGCATGCACCACTATATCCAGCTAATTTTTCTACTTTTAGTAGGGATGGGTTTCACTCTTGTTTCAGGCTGGTTTCAAACTCCTGAGCTCAAGCAATCATCCCCCCTCAACTTCCCAGAGCGCTTGGGTTACAGGCCTAGCCACCATGCCCAGCTCTGAATGGATTTTCTTAAAGTGACAGTTCTTGATGGGATAAATACTGATTATTTTAATACTTGTAATAGAATTTTTAATACTCTGGAGAGTATGTGGTTTACTAAAAATTTTACTTACTCAAGATTTTCATTTTCTTCTGGAACCTCAACTTAGTTACTGTCTTAGTTGAATTGCATTGGACAATTTATAATTCTCTTTGAACTTAAGTTTGTCACTTGAAAGAGTATATGAACTAAATTTCCTTTGTTAGTATGCTTTGGGCTGTAAGTAACAGATAATCTATCCAAAAATATTTAAATATTTAATATTTAATGACTTAAATGGTAAAGATAGTATTATTGTAGCTAATGATAAATTCCAAGACGGAGTGACTCCGAAGTTGGTTAAATGGTAATTTCACCAGCAATGGGATCCTTTTCTTTTCTCTCTTTTTTTTTTTTTTTTTTTGAGACAGAGTCTCACTTTGTCACCCTCCATAGAGTGCTGTGGTGTCACAGCTCACAGCAACCTCCAACTCTTGGGCTTAGGTTATTTTCTTGCCTCAGCCTCTTGAGTAGCTGGGACTACAGATGCCGGTCACAACGTCTGACTATTTTTTGTTTCAGTTGTCACTGCTGTTTTAGCTGGCCAGGGCTGGGTTCCAACCTGCCACCCTTGGTATATGGGCTGGCACCCTACCCACTGAGCCACAGTCACCGCCGCAACACTGGGATCCTTTTCTTGGCTTTTCCCTACATGTTTGCAAAACAGTTTCCCCTACCCTCACTCCCTCAAATTGCAGATTACAGAAGTGAATAAACCTTATTCCTCCTTCAGGCGAAGCCCCTTTCTTGTTTTGTAGTCTTCCCCTTTATTTATAAATTCTACTCTTCATTCCTTCTATGCCAGTGTTGCTCAACCTTCCTAATGCCGAGAGCCTTTAATATAGTTCCTGTAGGTCGCGACCTACAGGTTGAGAACCACTCCTATGCTCTAGGCACCCACTCTGATATGTTTGATGTATGCATCTTAGGAATAGAGTTCTGTTACACTCAACTGTTTTTGTTTTTCATTTAAATTTTTTCAATCTTTTGCTAATTGCATGACCCAAAATGAAAGATGGGACTCAATAGTTATTTTTTTCAGGAAGTATATTAGAGCACAGTTTGGAAGGCCTCATCCACTGCCTTCACAGCTGGTGAAGATAGTTTGTGAACATAGAACCTAAGACTTTCCTTGACCATCAGAGGGTGTTCCTCTTTAAGGGCCTGTAGTTACTAGCCCATTTGTTCTCGGCCTCACCCAAATATACAGAACAATAAATGATACTGTTCTCTTTCTTTTCTTTTTCTTTTCTTTTTTTTTTTAGAGACAGAGTTTCACTTTATCATCCTTGGTAGAATGCCATGGCATCACAGCTCACAGCAACCTGCAACTCCTGGGTTTAGGCGATTCTCTTGCCTCAGCCTCCCAAGTAGCTGGGACTACAGGCGCTTAACACAACGCCCGGCTATTTTTTTGTTGCAGTTTGGCCGGGGTCAAGTTTGAACCCACCACCCTCAGAATATGGGGCCGGCGCCCTACTCACTGAGCCACAGGCGCCGCCCAATACTGTTCTTTTTCTTAGTTTAAAAAAATTACCATTGCCTTTGTGATGTGTTCTTGTTGCTATTTGGAAACCTAACTCATAACTCCCAACTAGTATATACTTTCATATTAATAGTAAAAATATTAACGTTTAAGTAGTGCTTAACTCTGTGATAGGTGCTCTAAATGTTTCAATTCACATACTTCTTACAACACTATGAGGATTGTTATTATTGTTCCCATTTTATAGATGAGAGTGAGGCACAAACAGGTCACTCAAATATTTTTTTTTTTTTTGTTATCCAAAATCAGAACTAGTAAGCGGTAGACCCTGATTCAAATGAAACAGTCTGTCACCAGAATCCAGGCATATAACCATCATGTGTCTACCACATTTAACTCATTCAGTCTCTAATAATAGAAACCTAGATTGACTTCAACTGTTTACTACCATGAAAAATGCTAAAATAAGCAAATTTGTAGACTGGTGTGAAAATTCCCTTTGCCCACATGGCTATGGCCATACTCAAGTTTGCCAAATACTGCCAGATTACTTTTCAGAACGGCTGCACCATTTACTTTCCTATTGCCAGTGTACAAGAACTCGTATTTATGGCTTCGCCAGTCCTTAGTGTTAGCCATCTTCCTAATTTTTGCCAGATTGATGGATGTAAAGTGGCAGCTCCTGGTGGTTTTGATTTGCATGTCTCTGATAATTAAATTTGAGCCTTTTTTGAGCCACAGGCACCACTCTTGAGCCTTTTTTTATTTGCTTCTTTGTAACTTTTAGTTACAAAGTTAACTTCTTTGTATTTTTAGTATGTGAAACTAAGGTATCTATCTATATTTGACTATTTTTTCTATTTGATTTCCTGTCTTACTGAATTTCAGGAATCTATGTATATCCTAGACATTAATCTTTTGTTTTAAATATTGCAAATATAGCCTAAATTTTGACCTCATGGTTTCAAGTCTTTTATAGGAAGTCTTTACCCTAGATAAAAAATAGATTTTTCCTATATTTTCTTTCTTTTCTTTTTTTTTTTTTTGCAGTTTTTGGCCGGAGCTAGATTTGAACCCACCACCTTCGGCATATGGGGCCGGTGCCCTACCCCTTTGAGCCACAGGCATCACTCCCTATATTTTCTTATATTAGCTTTTATAGCTTCCTCCTCCTTCTTTTATATTCACTTTACAGTGAGTTTTTGTTTTTCAACATTACTACTGGAATTTTTATTGGAATTTCATTGAACATGTCGCAGGGGTCCTCAAACTGCAGCCCGCGGGCCACATGAGGCCGTGTGATTGTAATTGTTCCTGTTTTGTTTTTTTACTTCAAAATAAGATATGTGCAGTGTACATAGGAATTTGTTCATAGTTTTTTTTAAAAACTATAGTCCAGCCCTCCAACCGTCTGAGGGACAGTGAACTGGCCCCCTGCTTAAAAAGTTTGAGGATGCCTGAGTTAATTTGGGAGAGAACCAATGTCTTTGCATGGAAAACTTTCTCCTAAGAATAGTTTTTTTTTGCAGTTTTAGGCTGGGGCTGGGTTTGAACTCGCCACCTCCGGCATATGGGGCCGGCGCCCTACCCCTTTGAGACATAGGCGCCACCCAAGAATAGTTTTAAGTTAGATGTTTAATCCACTTGAATTTCATCTTTTTTTTTTTTTTTTTTTTTTTTGAGACAGAGTCTTGCTCTGTTACCTAGGCTGGAGTACAGTGGTGTTAATCATAGCTCATGCAACCTCAGACTTCTGGACTCAATCGATCCTCCTGCCTCAGCTTCTCAAGTAGCTGGGACCACAGGCAAGTGCCACCATGCTTGGCTAATTTTTCTATTTTTTTTGTAGGTACGTGAGTCTCACTCTTGCTCAAGGTGATCTCCAACTCTTGGCCTCAAGCAATTCTCCCACCTGAGCCTCCCAAAGTGTTAGGATTACAGTCATGAGCCACCACACCCTGCTTGGATTTTATCTTTTATATAGTTTCAAGTAAAAACCCAACTTTCTTCTCCCTACAGTGAAATAATTATTCTATCATCATCTAAAAAACAATCTTTGGAAACTAGCACCCCTCAAAACATTAGCTTTCCATGTATATACTTTATTTTTAAGCTCTTCATTCTAATTCATTGGTCTTTTTCTTTGTTTCTGTGCCAGCAACACAGTGTTTTTATTACTGTGGTTTTGTGGTACAGCCAGTTCTACCAGCAGGGCAGGTATCACTACTTTTTAAAAATAGACTTAGCTATCAATGACCTTTATCCTTTCATATTCATTTTAGAGTGTCTTTTAGTTTTTCAGCATTACTACTGGAATTTTTATTGGAATTTCATTGAACATGTATAGATCAATTTGGGAGAGAACTAACATCTTTGCATGGAACTCTCCCTCCCCAGAATTCAGCATGGCAGACTTCCTTTACTCTTTTAGATTTCTGCTAAAATGTCAGAGAAGCCTTCCTTGACCATCTAAAATTAAGTAGCACACTAAATCTCTGTCACTCTTTACTATTTCTTTTTTATCTAATGTAATTTTTTGTAGCATTTATTACCATCTGACTTTATTCTATCACTCCTTCTCTACTAGAATGCAAAATTAGTGAAGACAGTTGTTTTGTTTTGTTCTCTGCTGTAATCATAGCACCTCCAAAAGTGCCTGAGCTTCTGGAAGGCACTCTGAATGTTTATTAAGTAAATGAATCATAATTTTTGCACTATTTAGGCTATTCCAAGTATAATTGATCTTCCTATGTCCCTGAATAGAGTTAATTTTTTATTTTTTATTGAGACAGAGTCTCACTTTTGTCACCCTGAGTAGAGTGCCATGGCATCATAGCTTATAGCAACCTCTAATTCTTGGGCTCAAGCAATTGTCTTGCCTTAGCCTCCCAAGTAGCTGGGAGGACAGGCGCTCACCACAAAGCCTGGCTATTTTTAAAGACCGGGTCTTGCCCTAGCTCAGGCTAGTCTTGAACTCGTGAATTTAGGCGATCTGCCCGCCTTGGCCTCGCAGAGTGCTAGGATTATAGGCATGAGCCACCATGCCTGGCGTTTTATTTTTTGAGACAGAGTCTTACTCATAGTTCACTGCAACGTGAAACTCCTAGACTCAAGCAATCCTCCTGCCTCAGCCTCCCAAGTACCTGGGACTACAGCTGCCCACCACAACGTGTGACTAATTTTTCTATGTTCAGGCTGGTCTTGAACTCCTGGCTCCAAGCAATAATTTCACCTCAGCCTCCCGAAGTGCTAGGATTACAGATGTGAGCCACTGAACCTGGCCTATTTTATGTTTTAATTGACAAATAGTAATTGTACATGTTCCTGAGGTACATAAAGATGTCTCGCTGCACAGAATGTATGGTGGATCAGATCATGGTGATTAGCATAGCCATTGTCTCAAACATATGTTATTTCTTTGTGTTCGGAACATTCACTATCCTTCTAGCTGTTTGAAACTATGTTATTGTTACCCACAGTCATCCTACTAGGTCACCTGTATCTTTCTAATACCCTTTCACCATTGCCTTTTCTGTTCATCTCTGTCTATGTGACTCCTACACAGAGAAAAAGCAAGATCAAGCAATGGAAAGCCCATAACATATCGCTTCCCGGCCTTTTGGCTAAGATCAAGTGGAAAGCCCATAACATGGTGGTTAAGAGATCAGGCTTGGGAGATATATGTAGGTTCCAATTCTAGCCATGCTTTTCACTCACTATGTGACCTCAGACATATTGCATTACATCGTGAAGAATCTATTTCCTCATCTGTCCAATTGAGAGTAATGATACTTTTATTGCAAGAGAATGCAACAAGCCTACACTGTGGGAAGGTTTTCAACATGGAACCTGACAGGTCACTGGGATTTTCCCTTTCTGTCTTTCTGTGATCATTCCTGGAGGCCACGGGAGTGTTCTTCCTCTTACCTCTGACTCTTGACACCGGTTAAGTAGCATCATTCATTTCACATTTCATCATGTTCTCTGTGAAGTAGTTCTAGAATATGTCTATATATTTTGGCTTTTAACTTCACCATTTAATAGCTGTTTATATCTTGGGCAAGTTATTTAAACTCCCAGAAAGTCTATGTTCTCATCTGTAAAACAAGTATAATTATAGGATTATCCCTGTTTCATAGGGTTTTCATACAAATTAAACCCCCAGCAGAGGGGTTGGGGGCCTGTGGCTTGGGGGGTGGGGCGCCAGCTCCATATGTTGGAGGTTGTGGTTCAAGACAAGCCCCAGCCAAAAACTGCAAAAAAAAAAAAAAAAAAGTTCAAATAATAAACATATTGAATAAAAAAATTGTCCTTAAAAAAAAAAAAAAAAAGACCCAGCAGAATGCTTGGCACATTAAGTGTTTAGCATGTGTTAGCTGTTCTCAGTATGGTTCCCAAGGGGAAGAACTGTGTGTTTTTTTGTTTTGTTTTGTTTGAGACAGAATCTTACTTTGTTGCTCTGGGTACAGTCCCATAGCATCATAGCTCACAGCAAACTCAAACTCTTGGGCTCAAGGGATCCTCTTGCCTCAGCCTCCAGAGTAGCTGGGACTACAGGTGCCCTCCCAGAGCACTAGGATTACAGGCATGAACCACCCATCTGGCCAGGAACTGTGTTTTTAGAATAGCATAATGATTAAGAACACAGACTTCAAGGCAGGATGCGGTGGCTCATGCCTGTAATCCTAGCATTCTGGGAGGCCAAGATGGGTATTGCTTGAGTTCAGGAGTTCGAGACCAGACTGAGCCAAGAGTGAGACCCCATCTCTACTAAAAATAGAAAAACTAGCCAGGTATCATGGAGGATGCCTGTAGTCCCAGCTACTTGGGAGGCTGAGGTATCAGGATCACTTGAACCCAAGAGTTTGAGGTTGCTGTGAACTATGATGACACCACAGCACTCCACCTAGGGTAACAGAGTAAGACTTTGTCTCAAAAACAAATAAATTGGGTGGCACCTGTGGCTCAAAGGATTAGGGCGCTGGCCCCATACACCAGAGGTGGTGGGTTCAAACCCAGCCCTGGCCAAAAACTGAAAAAAAAAAAATAATAATAATAACAAAATAAATAAATAAATAAATAATAAAAGGCTGGGCGTCCATAGCTCAGTAAGTAGGGAGCCAGCCACATACACCAAAGGTGGAGTGTTCAAGCCTGGCCTGGGCCTGCTAAACAATGACAACTGCAACCAAAAAAAAAAAAGAAATGACCGGGCATTGTGGCAGGCGCCAATGGTCCCAGCTACTTGGGAGGCTGAGGCAAGAGAATCACTTAAGCCCAAGTGTTTGAGGTTACTGTGAGCTGTGATGCCACGGCAATCTACTGCAGGCGACATAATAAGACTTTGTCTCAATAAATAAATAAATAAATAAATAAAAATGAAAAAGAAAGAAAACCACAGACTTTGGAATCTTGAGTTCAAATCTAAACTCCATTGCAAGTATGTTGCTCTCGTCTTTTTTTTTTTTAGAGACAGGGTCTATTTTGTCACCCTCAGTAGAGTGCTGAGGCATCACAGCTCACAGCAACCTCCAGCTCTTGAGCTTAGGTGATTCTCTTGCCTCAGCCTCCCAAGTAGCTGGGACTACACGCACATGCCACACGCCACACGCCACAACGTCTGACTATGTTTTTGTTGCAGTTGGCCAGGGCTGAGTTCGAACCCACCACCTTCAGTATATAGGACTGGCGCCCTCCTCACTGAGCCACAGGCGCCGTCCTGGACCTAGTTTTCTTTTCTTTTTTTTTTTTTTTTTTTGTAGAGACAGTGTCTCACTTTACCGTCCTCGGTAGAGTGCCATGATGTCACAGGACTCACAGCAACCTCCAGCTTCTGGGCTTCAGCGATTCTCCAGCCTCAGCCTCCCAAGCAGCTGGGACTACAGGTGCCCGCCACAATGCCCGGCTATTTTTTGGTTGCAGTTCGGCCGGGGCTGGGTTTGAACCCGCCACCCTCAGTATATGAGGCCGGCGCCCTACTCACTGAGCCACAGGTGCCACCCTGGACTTAGTTTTCTTATCTCCAAAGTGAGTATGATCACTGCACCCTGTTCCTAGAAAGCACTGTAGGGATTAAATGAGATAATCCACTCATTGAGCATTTACCACAGTGTCTGGGATAAATATTGGTTTTTTGGATCAATTATTATGTGCCTAGCACTGTGCTGAATGTTTTTTTTGTTTGTTTTTTCTTTGTGCTAAATGTTTTTAATGCTGTTCTTAATAGTTTATTTTGGCTTGGCGCCCATAACACAATGGTTATGGTTCACATACACCGAGGGTGGCAGGTTCAAACCTGGCCTGGGCCAGCTAAACAACAATGACAACTGCAACCAAAAAATAGTCAGGTGTTGTGGCAGGCACGTGTAGTGCCAGCTACTTGGGAGGCTGAGGCAAGAGAATCGCGTAGGCCCAAGAGTTTGAGGTTGCTATGAGCTGTGGCACCACAGCACTCTACCGAGGGCAACATAGTAAGACTATCTAAAAAAAAAATAAATAAATAAATAAATACTTTTCTATCAGCCCCATAACCCCTACCTGGCATAGCACTACTCTTATAATAATCTCCAAACATTTGTTGAATGAATGACTGAATTAGTGAATGCTGACTTATAGGCTTAAAGAATCTTGCCTGTATAAGCTGGTTTGTCCTAGGTTAACATTCCTCATTCCTCTTCAATGAATTGGTGTATAACACATGAGGCCCAGCACCTGTAAAATTACCTGTAGGTAATTATGGAAAAGGGGAGATTTTAGACCCTGGCTTTTTTACTCTAAAGAAATCGTTCACATTTTAGTGCTCTAACTTTTTTGTCAGAACTGAAAAAAAAGTTTTCAGTTGCTGTAGGCAAAAATGCTAAAATTTACAACAAATTTATAACCCTAAAGGTTATAGAGACAGTAGAAAAAAGAATACCTTTTTTGGAGGAAATAAAAATCAGATCAACTGTTCTTGTATGCATTTAGCTTAAAATAATTAGGAATGTTCACAAGGTTTAGTACAAGGCTGGCAGTCTTAGTGATATATATGATAGAAAAAAATGGAAACAATCTTGGCTCGGCGCCCATAACACAGTGGTTACTGTGCCAGCCACATACACTGAGACTGGTGGGTTCAAACCCAGCCCAGCCCGACTAAACAATGACAACTGCAACAAAAAAAATAGCTGGGAGGCTGAGGCAAGAGAATCGCTTAAGCCCAAGAGTTTGAGGTTGCTGTGAGCTGTGACACCATTGTACTCTACTGAGGGTGATATACTGAGACTCTATCTAAAAAAAAAAAAAAAAAAGAAAAGAAAAAATCTTGATGTGTAATAGAAGTGGATAAAAATAAATTGATAGCTCATCCATACAGTAAGATATAGACATTCAAAATGAATTTGTAGAAATGAATTTAATGACATAAAAAAGATTCCAGATAGTTAATTTATTAACTATGTGACCTTAGGCAAATTACCTAACTCCTCAGTCTTCTTATCGTTAAATGAAAATACTAATATTGCCTTTCTTATAAAGTTATCATGAAGTTTAAATGAGTTAAGTGTAACAATATCTGGGATAGTTCCTGGCCCTCAGTAAACATTATATAAATATAAGCTATAATTATTATTGTATGGAAAAAAGTTTAAAACAATATGTGCAGCATATGTTCTTTTTTTAAGTACATAGAGTAAATGGTCTGAAACTAAATACATGCTTCAATGAAAGTCAATACTTCGGGCAGTGCCTGTGGCTCAGTGAGTAGGGCACCAGCCCCATATACTCAGGGTGGCAGGTTTAAACCCAGCCCCGGCCAAACTGCAACAAAAATAGCTGGGCATTGTGGTGGGCGCCTATAGTCCCAGCTACTCAGGAGGTCGAGGCAAAAGAATCGCCTAAGCCCAGGAGTTGGAGGTTGCTGTGAGCTGTGACGTCATGGCACTCTACTGAGGGTGACAAAGTGAGACTCTATCTCTAAAAAGATAAAAATAAATAAAAAAGTTTAAAAAAAAAGAAGAAAGTCAATACTTCAAAATGTTTGTAGTTAGAGCTTGGTGTTGTAAATAAACTGTAGTTCTTATTCATTCTTCTTGCCTCCTTTTTTTTTTTTAGACAGAGTCTCATCTTGTCACCTCAGTAGAGTACCAAGGTGTCATAGTTCACAACCTCAAATTATTGGCCTCAAAAAATTGTCTTGCTTCAGACTCCCATACAGCTGGAAGTACAGGTGCCCACCACAATGCCCAGCTACTTTTAGCGATAGAGTCTTGCTCTTGCTTAGGCTGGTCTCAAACTCTTGAGTTCAGGCAATCTACCTGTTTGGGCCTCCCTCTCCCAGAGTGCTAGGATTACAGGTGTGAGCTGTCACTCCTGGTCTCAGTGTTGCCTTCTTTATTTTTTTAATGATGAATATCTATTTCTTGTGTAACTTTTAAAAATAGTAATTTTTTCTATTTTTTGAGACAGTCTCACTATGTTGCCTTCGGTAGAGTGCCATGGCATCACAACTCATAGCAACCTCCAACTCTTGGGCTTAAGCAATTCTTTTGCCTCAACCTCCCAAGTAGCTGGGACTATAGGCACTCGCCGCAATGCCCGGCTATTTTTTATTGCAGTTATCATTGCTGTTTCCCAGGCTGGATTCGAACCCGCCAGCCCTGGTGTATGTGGCCAGCACCCTAGCTGCTGAGCTACCGGTACTGAGCCAAAAAATAGTAATTTTTTTAATAGAAAACAAGTATTGTTTTAGTAGAGGCATAAGAGTACCTGGGACTTTCCACTCTGTGCCCTGTTTTTTAGCCCATGTGGCCAGTGCAGGAGTGTGTAGGAGAGGTCAGCCTCTTTCATCTCCTTTGAAAGAAGATCTTGCCTCTTCTAAAAAAAAGAAGAGGCACAGCATGTGTGGCTCAAGCAACTAAGGCTCCAGCCACATACACCTAAGCTGGTGGGTTTGAATCCAGCCTGGGCCCGCCAAACAACAATAAGGGCTGCAACCAAAAAATAGTCAGGTGTTGTGGCAGGCGCCTGTAGTCCCAACTACTTGGGATGCAGAAGCAGGAGAATCGCTTGAGCCTGGGAGTTGGAGGTTGCTGTGAGCTGTGATGCCACAGCACTCTACCCAGGGTGACAGCTTGAGGCTCTGTCTCAAAAATAAATAAATAAATAAATAAATAAAAGAGAGGATCCTCAGGATGCCCTTAGGGCAGTGACTGGTTCTTAACAGCTGTGGGGCCCAACAGTGTAGAACCAACACTGGACTCTAGAGGTAGATAGGATGTGAGTCACCACACTGGCCTTTTGTCAAGTTGACTATAATTGGTTCTGTGTTTTTCCTTGGTGGTGTGAATGTGAACTGATGAAACTATTTTAGAAAAACAAACAAATATATCAGAAGATATACATCTAAATAAGTAGTTCCTTTCAAAGTACTTATTTTGAGAAATCACACATTTCAAAAAGTTTGCCATTGTTCAAATGATTTCTTAAATTTTTGGAGGGGAGAAGTCAAATTAATTAATTAAAAAAATTTTTTTTGTGAAATATTTTTCTAGTTCCATAATTTTTAATAAGCATCTTGGGCAGTACCTGTGGCTCAAGGAGTAGGGTTCTGGCCCCATATACTGGAGGTGGTGGGTTCAAACTTGGCCCTGGCCAAAAACTAAAAAAAAAAAAATCTTGATATCCAGTACTTTTTTTTTTTTCCAGTACTTCTTAAGTTATAGTAAAATGTTTCTACTCACATTATAGGTCAGTAAAAACCTACTGGAAAGCAATTTGGAAGTAAACATCAAGAACCACAAAATGACTGTCAATTTAAAATAAATAAATTTAAAAAAAAAAGAACCAAAAGAGCACATATGCTTTCACCCAACAGTTACACTTCTTCGGGTAATCCTGGTTGAGGTAATAAGCTAAGTATAGAAAAAAAAGAAAAGTAGTGTACTTAAAGAAATTTTGATTTGTTTTTTATGGCTGACTAGTAGTCTATTAGCATATAGAGCACAGTTTCTTTATTTTCTTTTATTTTTATTTACAGACATAGTCTCACTCTGTTGCCCTTGGTACAGTGCTATGGCGTCACAGCTCACAGCAATCTCCAGCTCTTGGGCTTAGGCGATTCTCTTGCCTCAGCCTCCCGAGTAGCTGGGAATACAGGCGCCTGCCACAACACCCGGCTATTTTTTGTTGCAGTTTGGCCAGGGCTGGTTTCGAACCCACCACCCTTGGTATATGGGACCAGTGCCCTACTCACTGAGCCACAGGCACTGCCAGAGCACATTTTCTTTATCCATGTGTCTGTCTGTTGATGGACATTAGGTTGATTCTATATCCATGTGAATAATACTGGGATAAACACATGCATGTAGGTTTCCCATTTCCTTTGGATTTCAGTAATGGGATTGCAGGATCATATGATGGTTCTATTTTTAGGTTTCCCCTCAGATTTTTAAATTTTATTTATTTATTCATTCATTTCGTGTTAGAAACAGGGTCTTCCTCTGTTACCTAGGCTGGAGTGCAGTGGCACAATCACAGCTCAATTTAACCTCCTGAGTTCAGGCTATCTTCTACCTTAGTTTCCCAAGTATAATAACTAGTACTTATAGGATCTTGCTACCGCACCTGGATTTTCTTTTTTCTTTTTCTTTTTTTTTTTTTTTTTGCAGAGATATGGTCTGGCTGTGTTGTTCACTGTTCTGGAATCCCTGATCTCAACTGATCCTCCTATCTCAGCCTGTCAGAGTGCTGGGATTATAGGCATGAGCCACTATGCCCAGCCTATTTTCAGTTTTTTGAGAAATCTCCATACTATTTTCCATCGTGGTTGTACTAATTTACTTTCCCACAAACAGCGTATAAGAGTTCCCTTTTCTCTACGTCCGAGTCAACATCTGTCATTTTTTGTCGTTTTAATAATAGCCATTCTAACTGGGGTAAGATGATATCTCATTGTGGTTTCCATTTGTGATGCTGAGTATTCTTTCTTTTATTGGTCAGTCATTTGTATGTCTTCATTGGAGAAATGTGTACTCATGTCCTTTGTCCACTCTTTTTTTTCTTTGCCAATTTTTTTTTTTTTTT
>CAUYPK010092706.1:0-56887 GCA_963574355.1 Loris lydekkerianus | reverse complement strand
GCCACTTGCCAGTTTTCCACTGTTTTTGTCCTCCTCCTGGGGTCCAGAAGTCCCTTTCTGGCTCCCTGTATCCTCAAAGGGATGATCATAGGCAGATCCCACCGGCCAGAGATGTCTGGAGTCTTGTCTCCCCAGACTCGCCATGCTTAGTTGCAGGGAAGTTGTTACTCAGCTGCCATCTTTAATCCAATCTTTTTCTTTTTTTTTTTTAAATCATTATTTTCACATTACATTATGTTTCTGAATTGTATTTGCTGGTAGCTGTAGTAGAGGTTATTTCTTCCATGAGAAATTTTTGGATTTATTTCAACAAAAGTTTAACAAACTTTTTATTTTATGTTATTTGGAAGGCAGCAATAACAAATGCCTTTAAATACATGTATAAAAACTGGTTCTTCTTAGTACACTTGGATTGTTTTAAGTTTTTTCACATACATACATTGTTAGACATATTATTTTCCAAGAGGGGAATGCAAAACTTTTTTAGGAATGCATAATTAAATATAATTTTATGAAATACAGTAGACCCTCCATATCTGACCGCCTTCCTATATAGACCACCTCTTGGAGTTGATATAATTATTATAGACCAGATACAGACCACCTGTTTATCAGTGTGTTGACCACCTCTGTATGCTGACCAGTGTGTTATATAATCCCTTGGGTGGTCAGCTTACAGAGGTTCTACTGCTATAGATCATCCTATAATGCTAGGGATTTTATGCAATTTTATAACATTCCGTACTTATTTCTATTTTGGTGTCAGAAATGGAACGAACTCAAAATGAAGTTTCAAAATGGAGTTAAGGCTGAATTATCTGTACATAGACAACAAGCTCTTACCTGAGTGTTTGATATACCATGCTTACTATGCTCAGGCTATTTTAAAATAAGTTCATTTCAAAGAATATTATGATTTTCATTTGGAAGAATATTATTTCAAATGATTGAATTTTTGAACTGTAAAGTTCTTTTAAAATTATATAACATAATCCTGCATTGTACAAGAAGTAGCTTGAAGCCTAGACATACGAAATTGACTTGTTCAAGTTAGTTGCAGGTAAGTCACTTATAGATCCTTTTGTTATCATCATGCTTCTTCTTTTTTTCTTCTTCTTCTTCTTCTGTAACATACATTCCAGTTGTCTTCTCCCTAACATTGGCGAATAGAGAGTAAATAGCTGTTTTTGATCAGTAGGTCCTGCTGTGTACAGTTTTAGAATGTCAGACTCATATTAGTCATGATCTAGCCTAAAATCCTTTGGAAATGGTTATTGTTAATTTTGGTTTTTATAAGATGTGTCTACTAGGTGCAAGGCACTGTTCTGATTTCAGAAATGGAATAGCACTCTCTAGGAAATAAGATGACGTCATCCTTTGGAAGGTGACAAGCTAGAAAGACAAGGTGCTTAGATGAACTGTGTTTGAGTATGTGACACTTGGTAACTCTAAGCTTACTTCAGCTTCTGGAAGAGATAGGTCCAAGCAGGAGAAATAGATATTTCAAAAATTCAAGTCAATAAAGCTTGTGTTTCCAGCAGAGAAAGGAAGCTAGTGTGAGTAGAACATACTGAACCGGGGAAAAAAATGGGAAGAGATAAAATCACACAGGAAGCAGAGGTAGAGCCCATTAGGACTTGTGGACCAAGCCTGAGGAATTTGCTTTTTATTCTGAGCATCATAGATTGGAGAAGGCAGGATTAGAGAGTGGTCAGGGTAGAACAAGGGAAATGCTTTAGAGAACTGTTGTAAATGTTTCAGGTGAGAAACGAGGGTAACTTGAATTTGGTAGTGGCCATTGGACTCTAAATATTTATCCTGAAAATATATGAAAGAAGGTCTGTTTTTCATTTGTTTCATCAATATCTATCAGATTGCCATAGTCACAGTAATTCATAATGACTATTGAGCTAAGTTAGGAATATCTTCCATTCTGTAATTGAATCTGGATTACAAAATTGCTTGAAAGGATGTTCCTTTTAGATTTTTATTCCTTGTTCAAGAAAATTTATACTATGATTATCATATCAGTTCCTTGCCAATTTACAGGTTATATATATTCTTAGAGTGTTTATACCCACAGATTGAACAAATGCTAATACTTCCTGAGCTTAAAAATAAATGTTTAAGTCAAATGTATGCATTTTGAATCCTTTCTAAATGCTTTTACAAATGCCAAAGAAAATACCAGAATGAGTGAGTTTTGCTCTATGGGAAATCAACTCTCTTGGGTAATTGTGTGATTTTGATTTGCTTATTAATGATACAAGTGATTTGGAAAATACCATCCAGCTGAGATTTGGCAGAGGGAATTAAATGACTTAATGTTGGCTATAATGGTGTTGATAAGGCAATATTTAAAGATTATCAGTTTCTTATATTTTGAATTCAATGGGCTTATGTCTGGGGAAAGGGATTGCATTGCAGATTGACAGAAAGAAGTTAGGGAGATTTATATAAACGGTTCAATAGGTCAATTAAATTTTGAGCCCTGCGGTATCTACTGTTTCTGGGATTCAGATTTTAATATATATAGTGAAAAGATTTATATGAACTCCCAAAATGTTTCTAATACTCTGATCTCCTGTTGTCTTTATGATATATATTTAATTTTTCACTTGATTTAAATAAAAAATTTTAAGGAATATGTAGAGAATCAATAATATTTTATTTACATCTTGTCCAGTGTATTCCCATGTCCATGTGAGACATGTAAATGTCTTCATGGAATTCAGTTTATAAATCTCCAAAGTTGAGGATTTGGTGCCTTGTATTTCCTGGGGGCCTGTAATTCAAAGGGTTCTTTATGGACTCTCCTTTGCCTCCAGTAGGAAGCTTCTGCCAAAAGAATGAAGGTCAAGACAGAAGTCCCTCTTTAAAAAAATAACTAGAAAAATAATTTTTTTTTTTTTTTTTTTTTTTCAGATAGAATGTTTGGTAAATCTCTTCTGTAGGTGCATAGCAGTAAATTTAGTAGGAATTGAGTGAACAACTTCAATCAATATATATTTTTTAATAAGGTACCTGCTATTTATAAATCCTGGCGTATGGGAATTCATTAGATGTTAAGGGCAGACACATGAAAGTTTAAAAAGGAGCAGATTATAATAAATGCAAGTGAAAATAAGTCTTTTTTTTTTGAGACATAGTCTCACTTTGTCACCCTCATTAAAGTGCTGTAGCGTCACAGTTCATAGCAACCTCCAACTCCTGGGCTTAGGTGATTCTCTTGCCTAGGCTTCCTGAGTAGCTGGGACTACAGGTGCCTGCCACAATGCCCAGCTATTTTTTGTTGTTTGGCCAGGGATGGGTTCGAACCTTCCACCCTCAGTATATGGGGCCAGTGCCCTACTCACTGAGCCATAGGCGCTGCCCCCCCCCAAAAAAAAGTATTTCTTTATGTAGACATTTGATAGTTGTATCTATGGCCATACCACCCTGAACATGCCCAATCTTGTCTGATCTTGGAAGCTAAGCAGGGTCGGGCCTGGTTAGTACTTGGATAGGAGACATTTGATAGTTGTTTTGTTTCCTGTCTGCCTCCTGATAGTGAGTCTGTAAGAGCTTGTAGCCTAATTTTCTTTGTTATTGACAGTCTTTCTGGGTGATGTTCTTACTCTGTTTATGAAGCACTTTGACATCTACCTTGTGTTCTCTTGTCTCTGTTATTTTTTGTTCATCATCTAACTCCTGTGAGATAGGAATGGATCCCAGTTAAATGTGAAAAAATGGAAGTTCAGAATTTTTAAGTGACTTTCTGAGTTAGAAATTTACAATCTACCTACTAGAGGAAGAACTTGAAAAGTCAAGTTCTTTCACCTTTTAAGCCCAAAACTTTCTGGTATTAGTACTATACGCTGTTTTTCCTTTATAATCATATCTTAGTCCATTTTGCATTGCTATAACAGAATACCTGAGACTTGGTTAATTTATAACAAAAAGTGTATTTAGCTAATGGTTCTGCAGGCTACAGATTCTTGATGGGCTCTGACTTCTGGTGAGGGCTTTCATGTTCCATCATAAAATAGTGGAGAAGGTTGTGGGAAAGAAGATGTGAGAAGAGAGAACAGGAAGGCATCCTGGCCTTACAACCATCTCCTCTCCTGGGAAATAATCTATTCCCATGAGAACTAATCCAGTCTCTCCAAACTGAGAATTTTCTACTTGCAATAACTTCATCGAGCTTATTTGTAAGGGATCCTGCCCCATGACCCAAACACTTTCCACTGGGCTCCACTTACTAAAATCATGATATTGAGGATTAAATTTCAGTATGAGTTTCAGTGGGGTCAGAGAAAGCGTATCCAAACCATAGCAGATGGCTCATATACTGTTTGTTTCATTTTACAAAGTAGGCACTGGAAAAATAGTTAAAATTCTAGATTTTATAATTTATCAGTGAACAATGAAAACAGTCTTGAAAAGTATGTAGTGGGTTGACTTGGGGAGAGGCCCAGGGTGGTTTTTCTTAGTTACCCACATAGCTAATTAGAAGATGATAATGGGCTGAGGTTGCTTGTGCTGTATCATTTCATTTTTAGTTACTTCAAAAATGGCAAAAAAGTAATTTTTTTTTTTTTTTTTGGTAGTTTTTGGCCGGGGCTGGGTTTGAACCCGCCACCTGTGGCATATGGGGCTGGCGCCCTACTCCTTTGAGCCACAGGCACTGCCCAAAAAAAGTAATTTTTTGTTTGTTTGTTTGTTTTTTGAGACAGCCACAAGCTGTCACCCTAGGTAGAGTGCCATGGCATCACAACTCATAGCAACCTCCAACTCCTGGGCTCAAGCTGTTCTCCTGCCTCCGCCTCCCAAGTACCTGGGACTACAGGCATCCGCCGCAACGCCCGGCTATTTTTTGGTTGGAGTCATCATTGTTGTTTGGCGGGCCTGGGCTGGATTCAAACCCACCAGCTCAGGTATAGGTGGCTGGTGCCTTAGCTGCTTGAGCCACAGGCACCAAGCCAAAAAAAGTAATTTTTTAAAATAAATAAATAATATTGCCTTGATTAATAATGAAAATACATTTGAGTGGGTCTTTGCAAAAGTACATCAAGATTAAAAATACCTTAAGACCAAATTTTTTTTTTTAAGAATATCAATGTTTAATTGCCCTGTATTGCTCTGAACTGCACACGCAGCTCATATGTATAATTACAATAGGGTTTTTCTAAAGGTTGTTGTAGACTTTATTTCTTACTTACGACTTTTTTATATTTCTTATTATTGAGGCATATCTAATAAGATAACATAATTTAATCTTCATACCCATTTGTATTTTATGAGAGGAACTTTTCAAAGACTTTTAGAATTAAAACTTTCCCATGATTAAAATGGGAAGAAACAGGGAAGGGACTTTTCTGAGCTTAGAAGCAAAGAATGAAGGAAAAATTGAAGGACTTACTTGTTTCCAGAAAAGTAATACAGTTAAAAGACAAACAAACACTTAGAAAATATTTTCCACTAACTCAAAAAATACAAGCCAAAAAACGAAAGATCAGTCCACTCAAGACATTAGAAACTGTAAAACTACAAGGAAAACCATGACAAAGACCAAGGGGTATGAACCAATGACTCTAAAAGGAGGAAACACAACTGGTTTTAAAAGATAGACAAACATACAATTTCTTTGGAAATCAAAGGAATTCAAATCTCCAGATTATAGAACTGAAGAACAGAGAGTCCAGTAGAAGTCAGACCACACTCAAGAAGATTCTCTGCAGCAGGGCTGGATGAACCTCATTCCACACTCTGTGACCCATTGTCCAAATTCACTGTACTTCCTGCTCCCCCATCCAGACCTTCACTCAGCTTGCATCATCTCACTTTTATGGCTTCTTGAGTTCTACACAAAGATTCAGAAGTGTATGTTTATGTACTTAACCATCTTTTTTTTTTTTTTTAAAGCAAAGCATGACCTAGTTGCAAACAATTGAAAGCAAAGTGTATTCCCACATAAAAAAAGGAAGCATTGATGGGAAAAGAGAGGTGATTCCTTATGTCTGATGAGGAATCATCTGTGTGAACTGAAATGAAATCTTAAGGCTCCCACTAAGCTGCTGTCTAATTGGACCTCCTCTTGGCCGAGAGAATCCGTAAAAGTTGCTAGCCTTGAGAAAGGAGATCAGACAGGCCTGATCAGGCCTTCTCCTCTCCTCAGAGACCTCCTTTGTGACTCATTAACAGGCCTAAGGCTATGCAAGACCTACCTGCAGGTCCTCAACATACTTAACAAAACACTTGAGTATGTCTAGTAATTAACAGACCCCTTTTCTTAAGCATTTCTTTTTACTGACTCTTGGTCTGTTAAACAGAGCCTAACTCTTTCTTCAGTTGTCAGCTAAAGAATCTTTAAACCTACTTATCATCTGCAAGCCCACCTCTTACAGATATTCCACTTTTGGAGGCCAGTATGTTCCCACATACTGATTTATGACTTCACCTGTAATTTTTTGTCTCCGTAAAAGGTATAAAGCAAAACTGTCACCCCACACCATGAGTCCACTTGCTCAAGGCTTCTTGGGTGTGGCTTCTGGTCATGGTCTTCAAATTTGGCTCAGAATAAACCTCCTAAAATTATTCTACTGAATATGGCCTCTTTTCTGTCCACATCTACAATTTTATAAAGCAACTAGCATGTATTATAAAACATTTTATAGTAAAAACCATATCTAAGGGATGGTAAACTGTATAGAACCATTTTTAAATATGACACACACACACACACACACACACACATATGCCAGAAATTAGGAATTAGGGGAGGAGACAGGAAAAAATTCCTAGGATTTAGTAAGAGACAAGTCTTTACCCATAAACATTCAGACAAAAATCCCTGAGATAAAAGGCAAAATTGCTTGCTAGAAGACTAAGGGCTGTAAGTGACCTTACCAGGAAGGGGATGGACATTGTGCTTCATAGTCCAAGCAGCTGTTTTAAGTGAGTCATGGGCTGTTTTCATTATCCTGACTACATGCTCACTTTACCGGGTTAGTCATAATGGCTTTTCTCCATAGCTCCACATTTCAACACGTCTCATCTTGGGAAATTTCACAGTGTCGGTGGTCTTTGTGTTTTGTGAGGATTAATAGGGAATGAACACACACACACACACACACACACACACACTCTCTCGGGAACACTTTTTCTAGCTTTGCCTATTTTGATCTAGCGATTGGGTACACATTGTTGAGATTCTTGTTTGTAGTTTCTTTTTCCACCTTCCATTTAATTAAAACACTCTCAAAGCCTATGTGCCCTGCCATTAACTACTTTGTGCCCCAGTTGTCACATCTTAACTACTTGCGAAAGCCACCTGAGAAGGTGCGTGAGCAGAGTGAACAGACCTAGAGCTCTTTGTAGGACAAGGATGTAAGCACTGGGCCCTTTGAGCCACCCTTCTCCATTCCCAATCCCACTGCAGTTTAGAGTCAGAGACGTGTCCCTTGTTTAGTGACTTCTGTCCCTCAGCTTGAGCCCCTTTGTCTACCGCACGTCTTTCCCTATGGCTCACTAGTGTAAGAATGCACAGTATATTGTAGCAACGTGAGGCTCCTCACCTCTGGGTCTTTGATTAGGTTGTACCCTTCATCTAGTTGCATTCTTCCCTTTATCTATAGGGGATAAAATACTGTAGGCTGTTTGAAACCGAGTATGAATATACTTTACATTTTGAAGCATACTTTGCTCTGTCTCATCTGTATGTTGCTAAAGTTTGTGCGGATATTGTGTTACATTCCCTTCCTTGTCCTCCCACTCCGTCTCTCTTCCTTATCTCTTCTCCACCCTTCTCCATTCCCTCCTCTTCTCCTCCTTGACCTGCTCAAATTCCCATTTTCAATTAGACAGTCATCATAACTCCCTCAATGGTTTCTGGCATCTTATAACCTTTTTGGAAAGAGTCAGGGGAGAAATAAATTCAATTTAGCACTACTAGCCTTCCTGACCTCCTTTCCAGTTGAGCTTGAGTCCCGGCCTGCTATTTCTCTAATTTCTTTTACACTAGACACCTTCCTTGCCACCTGTCCAATTCAGAACAAATTCTAGGTCTCATGTTCACTTAGGAACAGATCCAGGGTCTTCCAGACTCACAATAAATAGTCCAGATTGATCTCCTGGGGGTATTTTCCTTGTTCACTGGCCCACCTGTTTCCTTGGCCCATAACAACGGCACATTTATCACATTCGATCTGTCTCATGTAAACAGCATTACTAACTCAGCCTTCCAAGAGCACAGAAACACAGACCAACAAAATGAATAAAAGGGAAGGAGAGAGAGATTAGTTTTAAAGAGTGAGAGCATAGCTGAGATCCCTGCGTATTTTTAATTCTCCCAGGCATAATTAGCTTCTCTTAACAAGCAGCCTCTCGTTAGCATCATCTCTTTAGCAACATCCCTTTCGGACAGCTAGTCTACAGCTTGACCCTTGCATTATCCCCAACCCTGTCTTACCAGGAATGCATTTCCCCCACCACTATCCCCATAGGAACACCCTATGGAAGACTTGCCTCAGTTTTCCTTTATACACTCATCTTGTTACCACTAGATGTCACCAGAATCATCAGCCCAAATACTTCCACCTTGGCTTTTTCTCTATTCCAATCATCTGAATTTTGGGGATAGTTGCTTCTGGAATGCTGATAACATTCTGTTTCATGATGTGATTGCTGGTTGCACAACTATAGTCACTTTGTAAAAATCCCAGCAATGCTTTTATTTGTGCCCTTTACTTATGTATTAATGTACTCACCTTAAATAATAAGTTGAACAAAAATAAAATTAGATAGGCAACCTTCAGAATGAGGAAAGGTATTTGCATGTTACGAATCTGACAAAGGGTTAATAACTAGAATCTACAGAGAACGCAAATTAACAACAAAAAGAGCAAACACTGACATCTATCACTGGGGAAAAGACATGAGCAGAACCTTCAGATGAATGGCTGCCAAACATAAGAAAATATGCTCATCCTCCTAATCATCAGAGCAATGCAAATCACAACCACCCTGAGATATCACCCAACCCCAGTGAGAATGGGCCACATCACAAAGTCCCGAAGTTGTAGATGCTGACTTGGATAGGGAGAGAAGAAAACACTTTTACTCTGTTGGTGGGACTGCAAACTAACCCAGTCTCTTGGGAAAGAAGTATGGAGAATCCTCAAAAAACTCAAAGACTTTCTATTTTATTCTGCAGCCCCATTACTAAGAAGCATCTACCCAGAAGGGGGAAAATAGTATTTTATCATAAGGACATTTGCATTAGATTGTTTATCACAGCTTCAGTTTATAATTGCCAAGATGTGGAAATAACCCAAGTACCCATCAACCCAGGGATGGTATCTATATCTGTGGAATAGATATATCCCATGGAATACTCTTCAACCATAAAAAAGATGGAGACTTTATGTCTTTTTGTATTAACTGGATGGAGTTGAAACACATTCTTCTTAGTAAAGTACCACAAAAATGGAAAAGCAAGTATCCAATGCACTCAATACTAATATGAAGCCAGTAGAAGATCTAATAACACACCCACTTAAGAGAAAAACTCAATTCAATTCAATATGGAGGAGAGAAATAGAGGAAGGGAGATGGGTGTGCTCCCACTTAATGGACACAGTGAAAGGGTACATGGCACACCTCCTGGTTACAATGCAAACATTGCAACCTAGCTGTTTGAAACCTCATGTTAATCTGAAATTTAAAAAAAAAAAAAGGAATAAAAATCTCCATCCAGAAATGATGTATTTAGCCTGTGATTTCTCACATCTTAATGCTGTGAAATTCTGCTTTTCAAATTGGTATGAGTTTGGTGATTAAAAACTGTCTCCAAATCTTTCTCCTTAGTGAATTGGAACTGTTTTTATTTTTCAGAGCTTTCAAACTCCTGTTTTCAAATTCTTTCTTCTTTTATCAGCAGATGAGGGAATTTATTTCACAATAAAATGCAATATAATATATGTTGGTTAAATTACATAGCTTTTATTACTCTGAAATTAAGATATCTTTGGAGGTATGATTAATGTCTGGATTTTTTTGTTTGTTCTGGGGGGACATTCAGAGACCTAAAACCAGAGCTGCCATTTCTGGTAAGTCTAGTAGGCAGCATTCATAGAAACTTCCCTGTGAATAGCCCCTTTGGATAGCATGTGTGGCCATTGGCTGCACCCCTGCCTAAAAATCATTGCAGTATTTAAGAATACGAATAGAAAAGTGCCTGGTGACATATGCTGGTTAGATTTTAGCTTGCTTTTGAAGACAAGCTCCTAGCACTTAGGAATATCCTTAGTTAATTTACTCCTTTCATTGAATACGCATTTATTATATCCCCTACAGTGTGCCAGGAAGTTAGTGAGCCATTGTAATGCCTGGGGGAGGAACATTTTGGGTGGACAGAATGGCTAATGAAAAGACTCTGAACCAAGAGTCTTTTGTTCCTCTGATGTGTTAGAGAAATGGTAAGAGAAAGTGAGGAGAGTTGCTGATTATATCAAGCTATGTAGGCCAGTATAAGGATTCTTGAATCCACTGTAGAATCACACAATATAATTTCCATTTAAGAAGATAATCCAGAGTACTGTTTTGATATTCTCTAGGGTCAAGGACAGAAGTGCGGGGACCATTTAGAAGGTCCTTGCTGCGATCTATGGTGAGATGAAGGCTTGAGCCAGGCTGGGGTCAATGTAAGTCAGATGATTGTAGATATGCATATTTTGATGGTCAGATATCATCTTCCAAAGAGAAGCATTTTAATGCAAATGCCTTATTCCAGTTGTTCTTTTACAAAAAAGATTTTCAGTTGCCTTTGAACATTTTTTAAAGCTGTATCTGAATGATTTTTTTCTAAAGAGAATTGTATCATCCTGACACCTATTATAGATTGTTTTAGCACTTTAATTTAGTTGCATTGATCATAAGAGTGAATTTTTTAATAGTATTCTAATAAGAAGTGCCAATCACAATTAATCTAGGGAGTTTATATGTAGAATTTTTACAAAGCAGTATTTGAGTCTGTGGCTTAAGGCTGGATTACATTTTTATGGATTTTTACATTACAGACAGCTTTTTAAATCCAGGAATTAATGAAGGATCAGTCCTCACAGGCTTACGATATTGAAGTGTTGGTAAAAATCTACCAACTATTTTAAATGGTTCAGTGAAAAGAATTGTCCAGAGGAGAAATGGTATCGTTCCGATGCTGAAACAGTTGAATTCAAAACTATCCTTTGCTTTTTCCTTTTTCTCATTCTAGCCTGTGAAGAGACTTACACTCCTTTGTCTCCAGTTCTCTAGAGAACGCTTCCTCATTTTGTATCATCTTCTGTTTTTCCCCAGTGAAATGACTTTTTCTTTATAATTTGTCATCTTGTTTTTTTCTCTTTGATTTGAGGCAGTTAAGACAATGACCATTAACTTGAGTAAGACAAATTACAAAACCCAGAAACAAAGTGTGGTAGCAACAGCACAAGCATAGGGACAAAATCTATTTCATTTCAGATTTTTGTGGGATTTTTATTTGCAGTTCTACTCGATTATCAAACACAAAAAAAAGGTGTCTGTCTACTGCATGTGAAAGAGAAGCGATTTCTCGGGAAAATGTCATTCCATGGAAGGATAAAACTCTTCTTATTTTAAGAGTTTGAAAGAGCACACATATTTAAAGAGTATGTTTTCATGTGTATATGTATCTTCCTATCTATACAAATCAGTGTGACCTTGTCATTATGCCTCATAATATAGGGAGGTGCAGGACAGATGCAGTTGGTGCTGGAAATCATTCTAACTGATAACTGATCTCAGATGTTATTTTGCCCATGAGATGCTCATTCTCAAGGTGTGGATACTGGACTAGGAGTAGCAGTATCACATGGGAACTTGTTTACAATGTACATTGTAGGCTCTGTCCCAACCCACTGAATCTGAAACTCTGGAGATGGGGCCTTTCTCTCTGTCTGAGTTCACATCCTCTTGGAGATTCTGATATTCACTAAAGCTGGAGACCAATGAACAATGTAGCCTGTTAGAATCCACCAGTGTAGATGGACTCCCCCATGTGCCTGCCTTGCTCTAGTTTTTTCTTTCCTTAAGTCCTGCCTTTGTCAGGTAGTTTCCCTGTACTGTGTGAGCCTCCGTGGCTGCTTCTACTCACCAGACTCAAAATCTGGCTCATTCTTGGTGGGCTCAACAATAATTCTTCAGTGAAGAGAGCTTTAATATTGACTACCTCTGCTATGTCTTAATATGAAAATCATGGCGAAGATAGAAAGGACAGGATTCTACATTTTGCCACACAGAGTGGGGTGGACAATTCTGGTTTATACCTTTGCTCCAGCATAAGCAGTGGTATCATTACTTTTACTCTTTCAAGTAAGCTTTGGCTTAGTTGATTAAATTATTTTACAGCAAACCTACATCGGAAGCCATTCTAAGACTGCTGGAAACTGGTGTAAGAAGGCTTCATTGAGAAGGAAATATTTTAGGGCATAAAAATGAAAGAGGTCTTTTTATATAATAGGTAAGTAAGCTAAAAGTGGAGGTTGTGCTAGAATGGCCTCTGAGGCCGAGAAACCTTAGCTTTCCAGAGGAACGAAGATGTGAAGCAGTAGGTTACACTGCGGGAAGTATCATGACATGGAGTAGCAGGTGTATGGGGGAAGTAATAATAGATAAAACTGGTGGGAAGAGGAGTGGTGTGAGCTGAAGTCTTGTAGAAGTGGTAAGGGCAGGTTTTTTTTTGTTTTTTTTTTTCCTATTATTCCTGCCATAACATCTCAATTTAGGTTCTTTGAGTAGTTATTAAGAAAGAACTTGATAGTCATTTTCCCTCCTTGTGTTGTTGATTCTATATACGTGTATTTGAAATATTTATTCTGTTTTCCATCAATTCTCGGTTCTATTTCAAGCAGTCATTGTATAACGTAGCAGAGTAATAATTTATTTTCAATCTTAGTTGAAATATTTAAATTCAGTTTAAACGGTCAACCAAATGATTCATGCTCCATCATAGTTTCTGCTTTTATCTTAGCAGAACACCACTGGTGAGCTATTGAGATTTGTGGTCTTTTGAGGACACAATGGGGGGGGGGGGGTATTATGCAAATATCTGATTAATAGACTACGATCTTTTTCTGAATATTAACATGGTGGATGATTTTGGTTGTTATAAAATGATCACATGGGATTTTTTTTCAGTCAACATTCACAATACTAAAGTTATGTATTTCATTCCTTATAGTTTTTGGAAGCTTTTCACAAAGCACATGCTGCAGGACAAAGCTAATTTAAAGCATAAAAAGTTAAATTATGATAAAAACCACAAATTTGATTTTGCACAATTAGTTAACGTTAATTCCTTTTTGAACATGAAAGGTGCGTTTGGCATTGACAAAGCTTATTATCTGCCAGTCTCTCTCTGAGTCTGTCATCTGTGGACGACTTGCTGCTGTCCCTCTCTGTTTGTCTGCACACCCAATAGGTCTCATGTTGTTTGTTTCACTTTTTATCAGAGCTAACATACCTCCTTTTTCCTCTATAGTCCAGAGCAATGAACTTTAAGAAAATAACTATTACTCAAATAATTGTTGCATTTTTTTTAACTATTAATATAAATTACATTTTAGTTAAAAGCTGCCTGAAAAAGAACAGTGAACAATTTCTATATTATCTTTTGTGTAAATACCGCATAAACAAGTACTATATTTATTAATGCACTTACATAGGCAGATATTATATATTAAAGACAGATAGTAATTAGTATTATGTTATAAATTTTAAAAGCCTATAGTTAGCATAACTGAATGAAGGATGAGCTTACCCTTGTGTTTTTATTAAGATGTTTAAGAGAAGGTACTAGTTTTCGAGTATACTATGTATGGAATACCTAATTCTAGTTCTCTCTTTTTTTTTTTTTTAGTGAAAAAAGCAACATGTGCTTTAAAGTTTTATCTCATATATATACATAATTAGTTAGATAGATATATAGTTAGAATATATAGGGATTTTTTTTTAAATCTCTAAATGGAACTTATTTACACCTCTGTTTCCTTAAGCAGTGGTTCTCAACCTTCCTAATGCCACGACCCTTTAATATAGTTCCTGTGGTTCCTGATCTACAGGTTTGAGAACCGCTGCCTTCATGACTTTCTCATCCAGGAATTATGTTTATTTGTTCTGGAAGATGACAAAGGCACAGATGTTACATGAAAAAAGTAAAAATTTAGTAGAAATAGCTAAGGAATCTCTAAGTCATGTTCTTAAAACTTTGTCACATAGTTTAAAATAACTAGGCTTTATAACCCTTGGCTTATCTTGACTGCCTTTTTAAAAAAAAAAAAAAAAACAATCCAAGTTTAGAAATACTTAAATGCAAGCAGTGGTTTATTGTAAATCTCTACAGCAGGTAGTTTCTCCTTTGGAGATCTAGTCTTTTGGGTTAGAAGGTAATTGGTGATATTTATTAGATTAACAACAAATAATGGGCTCTTTCCATAACCATCAGAGAGTATTTACCACTTTTAAAGTTTTAGAAATATTTTTAATATTGTCAAATTCTTGAACTTTAAGCAAATAGGAAACCTTGAACGAGAAGAGATATTTAGACCACAACTCAGTAAGCTTGGCAGTTACTTGTGTACCGTCAGCCTATCTCTGTCATCCTTTGATTTTGTTTTTGTTTGAACATCCGTATCAGAGAAGGCTTAACATCATTACCTTGGCTCTTAATAAATCTCTAGCTGTGAAAATGCAGACTATTGTCTCTGTATATGTAATTGAGAACCACTTTGGCGTTTTCTTTACCTTTACGATATGTTTCTGGGATCGCATTCTATAATAATTCTCGAGGTATGGTTTTAAAGATTATGTGGCTTTATCTGCAATAATTCTAACCTTGCAAAGCTGACCAGAACATAATCTCAAAAATCTGAACTTGTTAATATTTATCCATTTTTATTACTTAATATAAGCGTGAGTTACTGTTTAACCTATCTTCCTGTGTTTATTCTCTCAATAATTTTAGCATTGTTCAAATATAAAAAATTAATGTATCTTAATATGAATATGCCTGTTTGTACACATGTCAGAGGCAGAAGCGGTTGTAGATTACTAATAATTAAAATCCACTCTTATTTATAATATGCCTTTGAATTTGTTCATCTTATTTCTTATTTAAATAGTCCATCGAGAATTTATTTTAAGAAAAAAAAAGTAAGAAACCTACTAAAAAGCTTGTAACATCCTACAATTAAGAGAAAGGCAAATAAAAAAATGTCAGAATAATGAGTATGTTGCTAAATTTTAGCTTCAAACCACCTTCACCACTGTATTCTTTTTCTCTAATGGCAGCTTTATTGTTTCATAGGACTAATATTTTCTGACGTGAAGCTCACCGGCTTTCATACTTTGCAGGTCAGTTTCTTCTGGAGGAAGGTCGCCTCATAGAAGCCGCTGAGATGGCAAAAAGAGCAGCTGAACTGGACAGCTTGGAGTTTGATGTTGTCTTTAATGCTGCCCATATGCTCAGGTTAGTTTTTTACAACCATACCTTGGAAGACCAATGCCCTGGCTTTTAGAAAGCAATTAATTATATGAATTTCACTGTTGTAGTACCTTATTCCACATTGTGAAGGTAAAACATGCTGCTTAACCAGTTAAAAACTAGAACTATTCATTATAGTTTGTGCACAATGTTCAGAGCATGTGACCTTCTTTGTCAGCTCTCCAGAGACTACTGGTCACAAAATACAAAAGAAAAACTGCAAATTAAATTTAATAACTGTCTAGTGTCTCCAAAAGAAAACATCATGTCAATTAGTCAACACCAGCTCGGTATTTGTGTTTTTATGTTAATTATATTAAATGTGGCATGTGGATACATTTCAACATTCGATAGTGAAGAAGATTATCAAATACAAATATACCTAAGGTCTGGGAAATTCCCAATGTCTCTGTAATCAAAACATTTTTAGACCTTTAGAGTTTCTGTTTTTAGAAGGCTAATTACAATAAAACGTAGATCATCAATTTTTCTTGTCAATATATAGAGAATCAGTGCATCTACAAGTGGTGCTTTAGGTTAAAGGACATTGTAAGAATTTTTTTTTTTTTAATCAAATGACTTATATGATTGCTTCAAATGCATTTTTTTGCCTGTTAACACTATATGCACCCCCTTTCTTATATGTGTACACTTACCCTAATTTCACTCCATTAAATCCCTACTAAATGCCTCATTAATGGCTTCCACACTGCGTTACCTCTGTCTGGCTTCTAGGGAGAGATTTGTAATTATGTAGGTCATTCTTACAAAGGAAGAAAGACAACAGTTCACATTTGGATGATTTTAAAATGAGGACTTTTTAGAAAAGTAGAGGAGCTAGTTTGTTATAACTTTCATTGTGAGATTATTCTACATTTTGCATGTAGTTTTGGGAAATAATACAAAGTGATCATTTTTTACCATGTCTACAGTTTCCCCAATGGTAATATTTTGTAAAACTGTAATACATCATCACAACCAGGGTATCGATACAGTCTACTGGCCTCACTGGGTTCCCCCCATTTTACTTGTAACCCCAGTGTCTGTGTGTGTGTATGCTCTATATAATTTTGTCACATATATTTATTTATCTATCACCATAGTCAAAATACAGCGAAAGTTCCATCATCATAAATATCCCCACAAGGACCCTTCACATTCTTTATAATCACATATCCCTGGCTACCCTTGTCTCCCACAATATGTAAAGAAAGTGGCAAGTGTTACAGATTGGTTGAGTTTATAATTTGAGATTATTATTATAACTATATCTTAATAGCCTCCAACCTGGATTTTTCTAAGTTACTAATATGAATTCTAAAGCCTGGCTGCAAGGATTTAGAGGCTTTATAGGTGGTTATGTTCATTCCACAATAATGTTTAGGTGTCTTTCTTAAGGCATCTGTTTTATGATGAACTCGAGAAAGCTGACCACTGACAAAAAGAAAGCAAGACTCAGTTGACTATTGGTATATCTATAAAATAAGCTGACACAACCTTCAAGAGCTTTCAATGCAAGGATAATTTTCAAAAGACATCTTAATTTGTATGACAAGAGGTAGGTGCTATTACAGCATGGTGTTTTATTCTTTATAAATAAAAATTTTTAGTCACAATAGAGCATTTGCAAGGATGGGAAAGCACAAATTTCTATAGTATAAATTTTCCTGATGGATAATAGACATTTTCATCAAGGCATTTTGCAACAGTATCTGAAATTCAAGATCTACTAGTGGAAACCTATTATAGTTCAAATATTGTCCTTGTTAAGTATATCGCCTATAACTTTTTCTTAGTTAGTATAACACTAGAACCAGTGAAATGCTTTTTTTGTGCATTGGAGATGTGGAAATCTTTAAGATGTATTTCAGAACCTTTTCTCTAGCTTTCTGCAATGGGCATGTCTCATTAAGCTGGAATCAGCCAGTGTCCTCCTATGCTAACTGCAAACATAACTATAGCAACCTGACTGCATGTGCTGGTCATTCTGGTGGCAGTCCTCACGATCATTTTTACTTAGCTTTTCTGTTTTCCAGCTCTGTCAAAATCAGGTACTTCTGGAGTGCTTGCTACACAAGCCGAGCACCCATTTCTTCCTTTTTAGTTGAGAACATTCGAGGCTTTGTTTGCCAAAAAGAATAAGAAAAATTGGTGGTTTCCCCTTGATTCAGTTTTGTCAAAATATTTAGTTATAAAGGTTTTTTTCTTATTTAATGTTACATGTAAAGTATCCTCTGAGGATGCCAAATAGTTCTAAACTGAGTTTGATGTTAATTATTTTCTCAAGAGCTGTATTTTTTGGAGAGAGATTTAGGAGACAAAATTGGTAATGTTTGGTGACCAGTTAGATGTGAAGAAAAGAGTGCTGTCTTCCTGATTGTGACTTGGCTAGCTGGATTAATGGTTTACCTAATATAAAAAGTCAGCAAGGTAAGAAAAGTTTATAGTTTAAGCTATAGATAGAGGCTGGGCATGGTGGCTCATGCCTGTAATCCTAGCACTCTGGGAGGCCGAGTTGGGAGTATCACTTGATTTCAGGAGTTTGAGACTAGCCTGAGCATTTTCTACCAAAAATAGAAAAAATAGCTGGGTACTCTAGCGTGTGCTCCTTCTCAGCTACTGTTGGGAGGCTGAAGGATCACTCGAGCTAAGAGTTTGAAGTTATGGTGAGCTATAATGATGCCACTGTACTCTACTGGGGTGACAGAGTAAGACCCTGTCTCAAAAAAAAAAAAAAAAAAAAAAGGTAGATCAAGCATACTGGTCTTTCCTTTTTTCTCATATACTCCTAATGAAATGACCTAAAGAATCTATTAATGAAGAAAAAACACTAATTACAAATGTAAAAGAAAAAGTAATTTCATCTGAAGGAGGTTGGACTGGAAGAAGGGAGGTCCTGAGGCCAGCGATCAGGGAACAAATATTTGATGGGACACTCAGTCTTATGGCTCTGGCTTAGAAGTAGACTATATCACATTCACATTCATTCAGTGATCCAAATAAGACTCAGTACGCCTTCAATTTTGAAAATGGATGGCAAGTGCAATCCTACTGTAGTTCTCATGGGTGGAAGGCCCAATGCGTTTGGTGAATGATGTTAATATTACTCCCATACCTCAAAGTATGTATTTTTTAATGTATATCTGGTCTCTGAGGGCCTTGTTTTGATGCCTCTGATTTGTCATTCTGATTTGAACTGCCAAATTGAAATCATGTATTTCAAAAGTTTCTATTAGCTTACTTTACAGAGAAATATCTTTATCCATTTCTTAGAATTGAAACGAGTCTATTAGAAATACCTCAAATTTCAAGCATTTTGAATGTCCCAAGACATTGGGACAATGTCCCTAGTTCATTTTTTCCCTTTTTTCTGACTTGGAAATTTTAGAAACATGGATACTGACGTTAGCAAAGGGACATAAACCTCCCTTCTTCACCTGCATTGGAGAGTTGAATGAGTGAGAGGTAATCTTAGTTGTCTTTTTTGTGTGTTTTAATTTTAAAATATTGATGCGGTACAAATGTTTTTGATACTTGGATAGCTTTTATAATGCTTAAGTCAGGGCTATTAGGGTGCCCATCCCCTGAATAGTGTTCACTGTACCTGATAGACATGTGTGCCCATTGTTCAGCTCCCAATAATTAGTACATATGGTGTTAGTTTTTCCATTCCTGAGATAACTTTGCTTAAGGGCATGGTCTTCAGTTCCATCCAAGTTACTGTAAAAGATGTATTACATTCCTTTTTTATGGCTGAGTAGTACTCAACAGTGAGGGGGTGTGTGCATATGCACACCACAATTTGTTAGCCTACCCATAAATTGATGAATATGTAGGTTGATTCCACATCTTTACAATTGTGAATTGTACTGGAGTGAACATTGGAGTGCAGGTGTTTTTTGATTAAATGACTTCTTTACTTTTGGGTAGATACCCAGTGGTGGGATTGCTGGATAGAATGATAGGTCTCTATTTATTTCTTTAAAGAATCGCCACACTGTTTTCCATAGAGGGAGTACTAATTTATAGTACCACCAACAGTGTATAAATGTTCCGTTCTCTCCATACTCACGCCAATATATATTCCTTTTTTGACATTTTAATAATGGCCATTCTGACTGGAGTAAGGTGATATTTCATTGTGGTTTTAATTTGCATTTTCTTGATGATTAGTGATGTTGAGCATTTTTTTCATATGTTTGGCCATTTGTCTATCTTTTATTGAAAAATTCTGTTCATGAATTTGCCTACTTTTTAATAAGGTTGTTTATTTTTTTCTTGCTGATTTGAGTTCTTTATAGATTCTGGATATTAGACCTTTATCACATGAACACTTTGTAAATATTTTCTCCCATTCTGTAGGCTATCAATTTACTGTATTGACCATTTCCTTTGTTACACAGAAAGCTATTCAATTGGTTGTCTAATTCAGTGAGATTTAGAATGTGTGCATTACCACAATATAATCTATCTCAACTAATGCAGAATAACTGTAATAATAAAATAGGTAGAAAGAAAAATATAACATCAGAAAAGATTACTATGAGATTAATAGGATCTCTGAATTTTTTAATTTATTTTTTATTTCAGATTAATACAAGGGTACATACAATTAGGTAACATTGTTTGCATTTCTGAAGTCCAGTCCAAGGTGCAGTTAAGACTTTTACCCAGGAGGTGTGCCATACACCTTGTGAGAGCTCATCGTATTCCTTCGCCCACCCTCCTTCTTGAATTTAAATGTGTTTTTCTCTCATGTGGACACATAGTTGTTCATCTGCTGGTTTCATCCTATTATTGAGTATATTAGATACTTGCAGATCTCTGAATTTTTAACAGCAACATAGGTACTATATACTTAATAGGCTAATAATTTAAATAAAAATTGTATTTTCTTAGAAACTCAAAGGCACTTAAGATTACACTTGTAATTGTATATATGTGTGTTTGGTTACATATGTATAAACTCAAAATTATTTTATATATTTATAGTACACATAGTTTTATAGGAATTATAGCATATACCGTATATACTTGAGTATAAGCCGAGTTTTTTTGGCACAAAATTTGTGCCAAGTTCAGGTTTTTCGGCACAAAAAAGTATATACGGTACTTAATATATAATACATTATATAGTTTTATTTATGTCTATATAAGTATATTTAATTATGCTACATATATGTTCTTATAGTTTAATATAACATATACATATATAATTATCTGTATGTACATGTTAATAAAAACAAATTTTGAAGGAGCATGGAGTAGAGCAATTATTGAGAAATAAGAAAATTTCAAAGATAAATTGAAGGCCTTTGGTCATCATATTGAAAGCAAATTGATGAAGGTAGGTCCACTCTTGCCAGGCACGGTGGCTCATGCCTATAATCCCAGCACTCCGGGAGGCTGAGGCAGGAGGACCACTTGAGCTCAGGAAGCTGAGACGAACTTGAGCAAGAGCATGACCCTGTTTCTCTAAAAATAGAAAAACTAGCCACGTATAGTGGCATATGCCTGTAGTCCCAGCTACTCAGGGGGTTGAAGCAGGAGGATTGCTCAAGCCCAAGAGAGTTTGAGGTTGCTGTGAGGTATGAAGTCATGGCACTCTGTCTAAACTCAGAAGAAAAAAAATAAAAATAAAAATAAAATAGGTCTACCTCCTACACTGGCATCATGTATTTAGTTTTTAGTTATACCATTCATGTTAAAGAAGCAGGATTTAATAAAGAGTATTCTGTAGCCCACAGACTCTCTCAGTGGACTTGGGGGTTCTACCTGCTATACCTGGAATGTTTCACAGGGACCAAGCCTTCCCTAGGGGTCAGCAGCTTTTATGGTGCAGGTGCAGTGCCCCCATCACCCACAGGGAACCCAGCGAAGTGCCCCACAGCCATCAGAAGATGATTCTCCTAGGCATAGCTACTTACCACTGTGCTCACTTCTGAATTTTTTTTCTTTCTTTCTTTTCTTTTTTTTTTTTTTTGAGGCAGAGTCTCGAGCTGTTGCCCTGGTTAGAGTGCTTTGGCATCACAGCTCACAGTAACCTCAAAATCTTGGGCTTAAATGATTCTCCTGCCTCAGCCTCCCAAGTAACCAGGACCACAGGAGCCTGCCACAAATCCTGGCTACTTTTTGGTTGTAGTTGTCATTGTTGTTTGGCAGGTCTGGGCTGGATTTAAACCCACCAGCTCTGGTGTATGTGGCTGATGCCCTAGCCACTTGAGCCACAGACCCCAAGCCCTCACTTCTGAATTTCATTCTGTTGAGATAACATCTGATTGGTGGAATTTGAATCATGCTCATGGAACTGGAAGATGAGTGAATTTCTGGATTCTGCCTTGCTTGGGAAGATGGGGGTCCTCATTGTGGCTAATTACCAAATGTATTTACAGCGAGGGTGATCACAGATGTTGAGAAGCCTCACGTAGTGAATAGTGACACTGCATGGTGCATTTCTAATACTTCAAATAAAATGAAAAGGTGCTAGATGCTTCCAGATGAGAGCACACACAAAGAAAAGCAGGTTGATGGTTAACAAAGGAAAATATCAAAGGAATTTAAAATGCTAGAACATAGTGGAGTTATAGCTACAGATATTTTAGAGGAAACTGTTGGATCAGTTACTCTCTTGGCATTTCCTATGAATGGATTGGTTGAGCATTTGCCCACAGCTGGAAGCGGGATAGCATGTGAAGATACTTGAAAAGAAATGTAGAGGCACTAAAAACAACCTGCTTCACAGCGTTCATAGGCACTAGTGGAAGGTTGGAATGTGTGTGTGTGTTTTAGTCCACACAGGGTACAGGATAAAAGTAACATATTCTAGCATCTCTTGTTTGCTAGGTAGTATACTTTGCATCTTATGTACATCACTCTTTTAGTTGTTTTTTTTTTTTTGGGGGGGGGGTTGGGTGTTTTGGGTTTTTTTTGCAATTTTTGGCTGAGGTCAGGCTTGAATCCTCCACCTCCAGTATTTGGGGCCCTACTCCTTTGAACTACAGGCACCGCCCCATCACTCTTTAGTTCTAATTGAATATCTGTGAAGTAGATACAAATATTCCCATTATACAGATGACAAACCTGAGGCTCAGAGAAAGTACTTTCAATAATTGTTAAAGCTGGGATTTAAATTTAATGTGCTTTGGCCAAGGATAGTGCTATTTCCACTATGTCACATGGGCTCCCTTGAGTTTTACAGCTGGATGATCACACAGAAGCTATAATGGTTAAATTTGTTGTTGAAGAAAAAGATTTACAGAGAGTAACAGATTGTCAAATGTGTAAATCTAAATAGTAAGACCCTCCCAATATTATTAAATTATACCTTTATAGTAAATTTCAGAAAGTAGATTTAGAGTCACTGGAGAGAGAACTTCAGTTTCCGATTCTCAAAAGGATATGATGTTGTTAGGAATATAATGACAGAGTGTCTAACATAGGTCACACTTGTAGTTGATATAAGTGTGCACTTTCCTTTTTTCCAGGCCCAAGATTCTAAGCTATCACCGCTACCCAAGGTAGTAAAAAAAAACCCAGCAAAACTGTACTGTGTCAACTTGTCCCATTTGCTTCCCTAATTTCTAGAGAGCAAAATAAACACATGAGACACAATGTTATGTAATTAAACATACTGAAAACATAGACTTTATAACTTCCTTATAAATTCTTCTGGATGTTGCATAAAATTTAAATGATTGAGAAAAGGAACAGAATCAAATTATTTTCTCAAATCAGATAGTGTGTATGTATATACATCTGTATGTGTCTTGGAGATGTATATATTTCCAAGGCCCTCTAGGCAACATAGTTTCTTGCTGAACACTTCCAACCTTACCAAAACTGCTAAAAAATGATTGGATTCTCCAATTATAAATTATATTTTACTGCCAACTTTTGGTCAAGACGGTCTTATTTCAACCATTTCAACTCATTTGTAATGAGTTGGTTTCTAAGGTTTTTAAAGCAAAGTGGGGTGTTGGCTGAGGTTGAGGTGGACATCTTCCCACCCAGTGGCTCTCCACTGATACTATGCAGGTGAATCTCTTGGGGTCTTCATGAGATTGACGCCTGATTTGTGTGTTTGAGTGCTGCCTGTGATTCTGTGCTTCTGTCTAGTCTCAGGTGATGCTTACAATGTTTCTTGAACCACCACTACAAGCAAGTTCTATCCTTCCTTTTCTCTCTCCATCCCCTCAACTCCTTCTCCCCTCCCAAACATTACAAACCAAAATGGTAATTTACTATAATAAATATAATAGTTGACATTGCCAATATACATTTCCTCCCTTTTAATTTTTTCCAGCATACATCATTATGTAATCTTTCTAGATACAACTTTAACTGTCCTTAGTGGCTTCTGAATGCTTCGAGGCCACGAAAGAGTAGGCTTAAAATCTCATGGGGCATCAAAAACTTTCAGAGGAACCTTTTGTAAAATCACATTATCCCGCATAGTCTTTTCCTCTGTCATTGCTGCATTTCTTCTTACTCTGTCTGTCCTTTTCCTTCAGAATGGACATGGCTACTTATCTAGGCTTAGGGGTCATAAATTTGTTGTAGGCGTTTCATTGTGAGGACACTTTCTGCTCTATTGTTTTTACATATGTATGACTCTGGTTTTGCTATTTTAGGATTTTCTGTACATTTTTATAGCCTTATTTATTTCAGTTCTATTTCAACTGTATAACTTATTAATTAGAATTAATGTTTAGTGCTGGTTTGAGTAACTTAAAGCTAAACTTCAGTTCCTGGGAAAAATCCAAGAAAACTCAGCTGAGCATCTCTCTACTCTTGTATTATATGAACACATTTCTTTCTCTAGTAAAAAGAAAAAAAAAAAAAGTTTATAAGTCATCCTTGACAATAATTACCAAGACTTTAATAAAAATTATCTTTTGTATGAACCAAATGGTAGTTATTATCCATATTAATTTTTTTTAATTCAAATGGACAGTTGGCAACTATTAATATGTGTAATCACATTGTTGTCTCAGGGCTACTAGAATTTTTATTTTGAAGGTTGTAATTTTAAATTTAGCAATGTTTTATTATTCTCATGTAGGTGATTATAAGTGATTCTTTTAAATCAGAATTTTTTCAAACACTTCGTGGGATATATTAAGTTGTTTTGTTCATAACTGATTCCCAAATTTCTCTTATACATCTCCTAAGACTATTAGGCCATAATCTGTGTTCCAAAATACACTTTTTGGAATTATATAAAACAATACTAGAGGGAGGAATTACATGTATGTAATATATATCCATATTTCTTAACAGATGTAAGTTTTATAGTACGGTATACAAAAATGGAATTCTTATTCACTGAACTATAAAACTTATGCTTGTTAAGAAATATGAATGTAGTGTGCAAATGATAAAATTTGTGAGTGTTGTTAATGTCTATTAGTTTTAATCTGAGCCTACATTTTAACTGATGGTTAAAAAAAAGAAAAGCCTAAATTTAAAGAGTTCCATAATATAATAAATGAATAAATGACTACATCTATTCTTGTTTTTTTTTTTTTTTGTTTGTTTGTTTCTTTGTTTGTTTCCTTTAAAGAATTTAAGGTTTACTTCATAGTCCAGCTCACAGATATCATCTGGGCTTTTTTCAACTTCGTAATTTTTCCAGCCCTGAGAGGGCAGAGGTGGTATGAGGATGGGGTGGGCCCGGTGTATAGGATGGAGGGGTCAGTAATGAAAGAGGTGCCTCCATGTGCATCTGCAGTGGATAACAGTTGTTGGCGGAGTGATGAGGTCTGCTTTCTCTGGGTTTGTGACGTAATGTGGCCTGGCAGGGTGGCATGTTCAGTGGAGGAAGATGCCCATCTGAACTCACTTCAGCTTCCTAGTACCACTGATGTGTCTTTCTCACCATCTCGTTTCTGGCTTTGGAAAGCGTGCTGTGGCCAGAACACAAGGTTGTCTACATCTTGTGAAGCCAATGGCTCTCCCTTTACCCAGCTTCTGAGTCTTCCACTTGAATTTGTGGGAAACCGTGGTTTCTTTCTATGTATCTAATTGTGATCTCCTAAAAGTGGGAGGTGGCAGGAAGCAAGAGAGTGAGTATCTGGCACCGTTTTTGTATTTCCTTGTATTTAAAATGTGGTTTAATGGTAGCATTTGATTCATGCTACTACTGTAACTGGTAAATGAAAGGACCAATTCCTGGGTAGAATAGAAATTTTGTGCCCTGGCGAAGAAAAGATAGGAGTATGCCCTAAAAGTATGTTTTGTGGTCTGTTTTGCCCAGGCTTTAGCCTGGTCCTCTTAGGAACTTAATAATCTCATGGTGAAGTTTGTAACAGTGTTTGATGGAATCCCCTAAGTCAGCCATACCCAGCCTTTTTTGGACCAGGGACTGGTTTTCTACAGACTGAGGTGAGGGGTGGTGGGAGGGGTTGGGAGGGGAAGAGGGTGGGAGGGGAAGGGTTTTCGGGATGACATCTCCACCTCCGATCATCAGGCATCAGCTTCTCATAAGGAGCACGCAACCTACATCCTGCAGTTTACAGTAGAGTTTGCGCTTCTGTGAGAATCTAATGCTGCCCCTGATGTGACAGGAGGTGGCGCTCAGGTGGTGATGTGAGCCATGGTGAGTGACAGTAAATGCAGATGAAGCTTTGTTCACTGGCCACCACTCACCTGCTGTATCGCCCTGTTCTAATGCTCACTGGCCCCACTCACCTGCTGTATCGCCCTGTTCCTAACAGGCCACAGACCTGGCACCAGTCCTCACCTGGAGGTTGGGGACTGTATGACTAAGCAACTTGCAGAATATTGCTAAATTCTCCACTTTTCAAATGTTGACTAATGATTCCCTCATCTATGCAATTAAGATGAAGTACTCCCAGGATGCTTCTTGCAGTGGGGAGTGTAAAATAAGGTGTATGAAGTAAAATGCACAGTGAACAGTTCCTCATGAGTTTTTGCTCTTGTCTAGAGAGGCAAGAATATAAAGGAGCATTCTGTGGATAGAACTGACCCATTCTTTTCCCCACAGTTTTCCATGTGCTGCCTTGACTGCCAGCTGATAGTTAATAAAGACTATTTAACATTAGAAGCAAAGTCCTAGAATGAAAATTAATTTTCATAGCTGGATGACATATATAATAAATCCTACTGTTTTTACTAATCTCATTATAATTTCATCAATTCTACTTTTAGCTTAAGAAAGTAAGTCTTCTAAACTAGATACTTCCTTTGAGAATTAAACCACTGAAGAATACTTAGGAAGACATTAAAAACAAATAAGCATTTTGGAGGGTAGATACATTCTTTTTTAAATTGGGTTGATTATTATTTTTGAGGTATTTTATCTGATAGATTCCCTAGTTTCTCCTTTGATCCTTTTCTACCTCCTGAATTGAATATCCATAAAGATGAATATTAATGGTAGCGATACTTTGCATGTTAGATGTCTATTGGTTGATATTGCTTCAAAGTAACTTAATTCTTTATAGTATTAAGTTACTCTAATTTCCTACCTCCATGCCTGTTATTTTCCTCTGGAGAAAACCTTTTCAGGGCATGACCTACTGAATTCTGGTTTAAATTTCCATGTGAAAATGAACCAAAGTGATTCTATAATTTGGTGGAAGGAGCCTTCATTAAATAGTCTAGTGAGGGAATTTTTACTGTTTCATACCAGAATAACGTACTTTTCTTGACATATTGTGATTGAGCTTTAACATTTATGAGAACATAAATTGCGACAGCACGTTGTAACATGCCATGGGTCCAGCGAAGCCTTAGGTCAAGGTTTTTTATTTTCTTTATAACCTCCATTAAAAATAGCAATGTTTTAAATTATTTTTAAAAAAATATTAGAAAAATATGTCCTGCTCTCTAGAGACAGGTTCTCTTTAGCTATTCCTATAATTTATATGGTTGCATGGGGTATGTATTTATAGTTTCGTTTGGCTTGACCAAAGTGCAAATTCAGTTTTGTAGGGATGGACATTTAGCCTCCTCTTTTAAAATCTGAACATGGTTTTGTAATTGAGAAATTTAATTTTGTGTTCTCCTCTTTATTCCCAGCCTCTCTGTCATCCTCTTGTTTCAGAAGCCTCTTAACGTCACAGCTTCAAGAGAACATTACTCCATTTTAACTGCTGTAATAAGTTGGCTGAATCTAGTCTTTTTTAATAATCACAAGAATAGGCAGTGAATAAATGTATCTGTAAAATTCAGTATATATCTTGTTTGCATAAGTCAAGCATGCTACTTGTGGAATTTGGCTGTAAGCAAGAGAACTGAGTCTGGCTGTTTGAGGGCTGTGGAAACTACTGAATTCACTATGGGATGGACAGCTTGAATCAGCAGGGGAAAAAAGGGTATCCCTAGTGGCCCCGAAGCAAGACATACAATTGCAATGCAATTATTTACAGGAAGAGTCTGGCTAAGACACAGTCCTGTGGTTTCCACTATTATGAGTGGATTCCATTCTTTGCTCTCTCTCTCTGTCACTCATTGAGGAATGACAGTCCCAAAAGAGAACATCTGCTTAGCTGAGTTTATGTCTCCTCCCTTGTGGCCAAACAGCAGGGAGTAGGGTAATCTGCCCCCCCACCCCCACCCATGTTTTTCTGTCAGCTACACACAGTGGAAGGCTCCCTCTGAATTAGAGGGAGTGGCTGTCTAAACAGATAACATAGAATTTTTTTAAATCCTGCAAATGTTAATTGTTTCATAGAACAAAAGCAACTAGTTATAATTTTGGTAATTTATTTTAAAATTTAAGATTATTCTGAGATACCATGTTGACATTGGAGAATCCCAAACCTATAACATATTGTGTATATTCACTTGGAAAAGGAGATAACTTTTTAAATTCCTAATAAAGTTTACAATAATGATGCCTACTAATGGGGATTATACTGAGATACTCAATAATGCCATAAACACAATAGTGGGTATGAGGCAAGGCAGGCATTCAATTTTTCATGGTCTTTTTATGCTTGGGCAACTTAATTTCTCATTGATATTAATAGAATTGTCTTTAAAGGTAATTTTGCTGAACCATGATCCTGTTCACCTACTTATAACTTTTACATAAATGATACAATGTATTTTTTTCTTTTACAGACAGGCTAGCCTCAATGAAGCAGCTGAGAAGTACTACAACCTGGCAGCCAGGCTAAGGCCTAATGTAAGTACTTTCCTATTGAGAAGCAGCATTAGTCAGAAAGACAGATTCAGAGCATGCGATAGTTTCAGAATATAGAAGCCTGACTATACCTGGTATTTTCCTCTCTAATCTCTTATTTTGAATACCCACTAAATAGCTAATTCCACAATAAAATCTGCCAGTCTCTCAAACTTCTTGTACCAAAGGTAAAAATGGTTGTTTTCTAATCTGTATAAAGCACCATTCGATTTTATCATTTAAATAAAGGCTTTAGCTTTACCATGTACTTTATGTTTAGATTACGTTTAACCATTATTCCTTGAAAGGTTGTTGTTGTTGTTGTTGTTGTTGTTGTTGTTGTTTGGGGGGGAGTGTTGCTGTTACTGTTGTGACATTCGATATCTGTTGTTTTTTAATCCCACCTATAATCACACCTGGAGCTGTGTGCCTCTTTTCTATTCCACAGTCTAATTTCTTTCGTTCGATTCCTTCCTGAGACAGAGTCTCACTCTGTCTTTCATGCTAGCGTGCTGTGGCCTCAGCCTAACACAAAGCAACCTCAAACTCCTGGACTCCAGCAATCCTTCTGCCTCAGCATCCTGAGTAGCAGGGACTATAGCACCCAGCTGATTTTCTATTTTTAGTAGAAACAGGGTCTCACTCTTGCTCAGGCTGGTCTTGAACTCCTGAGCTCAAGCAATCCATACTCCCTGGCTCCCAGGGTGCTAGGATTGCAGGTAAGCCACCGCTCTGGGCCACAGTCCTCATTTTTATGACTTATGCTTTTCAACTTTATCAAGAGTATTTTCATTTTAGTTTTTCCCTGGATAGTCACACTTCCATAAAGTGAGATGGATATAAATTAGGTCCCTACTATTGAAACAGAGTAACTACTTATAAGGAAATAAGAGTTGATTTTATTCTCATACAGATTCAACATCTCTCTCCAACACAAAAAATTCTGCCCTACTCTCCAGATCAAGATCATCTATTGGGAAATGTAATTTTGAAACAAGATCATCTATTGGGAAATGTAATCAGAGTGCACATGTGATATATTAGTACAGTTAAAGGGATGAGTCTTCTTTCTTTAGAGTAACTCATTCATTGGGCAAGCATCTATAGAGTGTCTGACTCAGGATACAGAAAGCGCCTAGGCTAGAGGACCACAAAGTGTAGCAGAGGAGAGAGGTATGTACAGTCCTCTGGGCATAGAAGGGGAGGATTAATACCCCTGGAAGGAGAACCTAACTGGGAAGCAGCTTTTTTTCCCCCCCCCCCCCTCAGGAGACTCAAACACATGGAACCTTAATCTAAATCCCTCTCAGTCTCATTTATAGGGGAGAAAAAATGATCTTTTTCTCATCTATTTTCAAGGCTCATGGCGAGACCTCCATAGCAAAAGGCAAAGTAAGAGAAAAACATACAAACTTAATTGATATAAATTTTACCCAACAGCCTTCAGAAATGAAGCTCCAGTGAAGCAGGAAAAGCTGTGTCATTTCTATGGACAGTCATGCAGAAGTATAATTGGAGAAGAAAAGGATATTATCTAATGATACTAAGTTGGGTAGAACTTAGCAAGTCTGTTCAGAATCCAGGAAGGCTACGTCAACCAGTGTGATGAAAATGTGTCAAACGGTCTATAAAACCAGTGTATGGTGCCCCATGATCGCGTTAATGTACACAGCTATGATTTGATAATAATCAAAAAAGAATCTTCTGCGTCCCTGTGTCTTCAAAGATAAAAATATTAATGAGGGTCTTGTTACCTACCTCAGAAGACAAGGGAAGGAGACAGTGAGTGATCTTCCTCCTTCTGCAGTTTTCTCAGTTTTTCTTTTTTTTCAGCTTAAAATACCCAGTATGCCAAGGTGCCGAATTTTGGGGTGGCTTTTGTGAACCCTGTCATATTAATTATGGGACATCTTTAGAATGGATGAGCTGTTTGAAACAGAAAAAAATAATTTAATACTCATAAGAGTGAGAACAATGACAGCTAATGTTAATAGGAAATGCTTAGTATGTGCCAAGCTCCATGTAAATGCTCCGTGAAAATCCCCTTATTTATTGCTCATAATTCACAGATTCACTGGTACCTTTGTAATCCCCATCCTGCTGAATGTCAGGGAAATTAACTCACGCAGCATTGCAGCTGAGTGGAATGACATTGTAACCCAGGCCACTGTGCGCTTACGAGAAAGGTTGATGGGGAAAAATGGAGCCATTATGTTAGGAAATGCAAGCCAGAAATTTGCAAAACCAAAATGATAATGAGCCTCTCATTTACTTAATATTTACTGAGTACCAGGCACTACTCCAGGCAGTGGATACACATCCATGAACAAATGGACAAAATCTGGTCCAAGGAGAATGAGAAACAAGTAAGTATACAGTAGGTCAGACAGTGGTGAGTGTTTGGGAGGGAGCTAGAGCAGGACACATGGGTTAGGGGGTGTGACGGGGGTGAGGAGGGAGAGTGAAGGAGACGCAGTTTTGTAAATAACTTGAGTTGGTCACATTTGTGCAGTATTTTTAAGAAAAGGGTTGAATTCAAAGTCTTACTGTTACAGCTTCATTAAAGCTAAGAATCAGGGCTTTTTTCTTTTTTTGTTCCCTTCACATTAATGTAAGTGCAGCCTTTATTTGTTGAGTACCAGTCACTTGAGTATCCCTTTTATTTTTTGTTAAGTGGTTGGGTAAATGATCATTTTCAGCATTATAATGATTACTGAGAAAACAGGTACCTGAACTTTCTAACCTGATGTAATAAATGGAACAGACATTCGCGCATCACAAGATGTGAGCCTCAATTGTGAAGTTATTTTGAAAGACTAGCCAAACCCTAAAATTAAAATTTAATTTCCAAAGCCTTTTTTTTCTGAATACTCAAAATATTTCCTTAGAATCTCACTGCAGACTGTTTTCGAAAACATGTTTTGTTCAAATGATACTTGCCTCATCTGGTAAGAAGAAATTAAATATTTTATGGACTGGATAGATATGATGTTCATATTTAAAAATAAGTCCATAATGTTGTAATTGACAGAGGAATGGGTATAGTCTTTTTTCTAAGCTGTTTTACAATTTGTGTTCTAATTTTTCAGCACATGGTCTAAATAAGAAAGATGCCACAGGGGCAAGAATGATAAAATGAGAAGCCTAGTAATGATAGAAATTTCTGTTTTGAAACAGAGACCCATTTAAACAATAGCCCATGTAATGATTTTTTAGCAATTAAGTGTCTGATCTGAATTAAAGCATTTATCTAACATTTATCTTATTCTTAACTGTTTATTCTCTTTGTTCGTAAAACATTCTTTGTTATTTCCACAGTTTTAACTTAATTTGTTACCTGCTTATACGAGAGCATAGCAAATCGACCTCAATTCCAATTGCCTATTGAAATAGCTCCATTGTCTTTTCTACTTTTCTCACCTGGACAGTAATCTAATTTTACTCTATTTTCATAAAGCATTTTCTTCTATTCTTTAAATGGCCCTGCAATAATGACAATCAGTCTTTGTATGTGGGGGTAGGAGAGTCTTAGAAAGTTTTAGAAATGCTCTTTTTTTTTTTTTTAAATTAAATCATAGCTGTGTACATTAATGAGATCATGGGGCACCATACACTGGTTTTATAGACCATTTGACACATTTTCATCACACTGGTTACATAGCCTTCCTGGCATTTTCTTAGTTATTGTGTTAACACATTTATATTCTGCATTTACTAAGTTTCACATATAGCCTTGTAAGATGCACTGCAGGTGTAATCCCACCAATCACCCTCCCTCCGCCCCCCTCCCCTCTCCCTCCCCTCCCTTTCCCTCTTCCCCCTATTCTTGGGTTATAACTGGGTTAAATGCTCTTGTCAGGTCATAACTATACAAAGTAAACACGTGGCCACAAGCTGGTGTATCAGTACCTAGTACAGTCATTATAAAGATTGTCAATTACCTGTGGGATGTAGTTCTTTCTTAATAAAATACCTATTCTCTTTCTTCAATATGTCCCATAATGAATTTCTTTATTTTCCTATTTCCCAAGTCATGTTTTTCTGTATAATTTACTTTGGAATTATTAATTGACATTTTCAATATAAAGAATTACGATGATCACTGCTAAAACAGAGAAGTCTAAATGAGCAGGCAAATTATGTTTTAGGTTCTGGTATTGTCTCTCAGTGGTGTTTAATACATCATCTCTTACTGACGTACAGAGAGAAATCTGTTTATTACAAAAATGATGCCACTTTTATCTATTTGCTTTTGGGAAGTGATTGCTCTGGAAATAACCCTCCTATTTTATTTAAATATATTTCTATAGTAGAAAAACTCTACCAAAATTGCCATTTTAAGTTTCTCTAGGTTTATTTTTTTGTTTTTATAAATAAATTGGTCTTTCTTTGGGGGGTTACTTTAAATAGACAGCAAACGTCTCTGTCTTCTCTCCCACTTGTGCACATCAAAAAAATGCTGAGCCTTGAAGACTAGAGGAAACATGTAAATGAAATTGCTTTGTTTCTGATATGGGAATTAAGCCAAATTCTGCATTAGCTCATAGATTTTTTTAAGAAATATAATGGGAAGAATGGGAAATTTGCATAGTACCAAGTCACTCACTTTCCCTTGGCTTTTAATAAACTCCAGAGTCAGAAGAGGGTGATTACCAATGGTCAGGTCTACGCAGCTTGTATTCTTCCCATATAATTGTTTTTAATCTGAATTTTTTCAACATATTCTTTATCAAATTCTAGCTTTATGGAAGGCTCTATACCAAGTGCGGTAATATTTCAAAGTTACAAAAAATTAACCATGACCTTGAGAAATGTACTCATGGCCTTGAGACATGTGGGGAGAGAATGGGAGTCACAGCCCTCCCTCATCAGAGCCGTGTACCATGCTGTCCAGGGAGTGCTCTGTGAGACGGACCAACTAGTCACTAGCAAAGTGCACCAGAGAGAGAAATGACTTTCAGCTGGATTGATCTGCATTGAGTTAGAGTTGGCAAGCTTAGAGAAGCTTGAAATGACATGATGTTTATGGGCGAAGATTTTAGCAAGAAGAATAAGAAGAATCTATCGGGGAGAAGCATATGCACAAACCAGGAAGGGTTCGGAGAGGAAGGTTCGGGAAGACAGACTTGAAAATAGGAAACCAGATGGAAGGCAGTGAATACCGGGCTGAGGATTAGAGTTTGTATTGTGAAATGTTGTTAAGCAGAGTGACATATCATGAATGTAGTGATTTAGAGTAGCCACATATATGATGCAGTGAGAAATCGGCATTCAGGGAATAGGGTTGGGAGACATCCTTGGGAAAACCAAATAAAAGGTCATAGTAGTAGTGTCAGTGTAAGGTAGCGTAGAGACTGAAGTATAGGTGCCAGGGAGAACAGACATGATCAAAGAGGAAAAATAAGCAGCAGGTTATTTGATAATATGTGACTAGGAAAATTAGTTGGCCACAGTGAGTTCTCCAAAATTTTGAATTTAGTTAACTTGGAAAAAAAAAGAAACAATATAAACAGTATAGTCATAGGGTATGTGTTTGCTAGAAGAAGAAAATGTTAGACTGAAAGATGTTGGTTATTTTAATACAGGTATTTGAGAATATTCCAATCAAGCAAATGGTTAGGAGGAAGACTGTAGTTAGGAAAAGAGATGTGGAAGTCATATGCAAAAAGGAAATATCACCAGAGAAGTGGATAAAGTCACCAAGGGAGGGAAGGTACCAAAGGAGAGAAGAAAGTCAAGTTCAGATGCTGGGGAATTTCTGCCTTTGAAATGGAGGATAAGGAAGACAACCAAGTTGGTGAGCAGTGAACACTGTTACTGCTAAAAGGAAAAGGGACTGAAGAAGTCCACTGATTTCAGAAATGAAGACAACTTGGGCGGGCTTCAGGAGTGCAATTTCACACGAGTGTCACGGGTATTTAAGAAAGTGGAGAATTGGAAGTGGACAGTGAAAACTGATTCTGTAATGATGTTGGGGAGTGAGTGAAAGAGAGAGAGGGTGCAGTACCAAAAAGGTGGGCATTGAGATGTTTGTGTGTATTTTAAAATGAGACTTGAATGTGTATTTACATATGAAACCTAAATGTATCCAAATTGAGAAGAGGGTAGAGGAAATCTGAGATATTAAGGGATTGCTTCCTACCTAGAAACTAAAGAATTTTTAAAAAAGATTATGATGATCTATAGGGAGGAAGCAAAACTAAATGTGTGGGGAAAGGGGTGGGGAGATAACCTTAGGTAGTAAATTACTTCAATTATAGTCTTTCGATTTTCTGCTAATCCTGTGGGGAAAGGGCAGGTTTGTGGATGGTGTTATGTTACAGGAACTATTTGACACAGGCCTGTGGTGTCTACGCATGCTGAAGAATTGCCAGTTGACACTCACTTGTGTGTGTGTGTGATCACTGATGTATTCTAGTTTTGATTTAGCTTTCTGAGTTACATATGAGATGCTGTGTTCATCCTTTGTTGTTCTAATATGTGGAATATTTTGTAACTGTTCCATTTGTATTCATTACATATGAATTAAGGGAAGAAGGTCTTTCTGGGATCAGATTATTCAACCCAAAACTGCCCTGTATGTATTGTATCTTATCCTGACACTAAGAACATAAATTATTTCAGGGCCTTATTATAAAATCAAAGCCAATGTCATCTATTTCGGTTCTTAGCAATGAGTATATGCCCAAAGATTAAGACGGGAGACACAGGAGGAGAAGATTCAGAGAAATGAACTCACTGTGACAAAGCCCAGCTGTGTTACTAGGTGCTCCACAATACATTACCTTCAGTTTGGGCTGCGCTTTTACTGGTGAGCATTGTGGTAGAAAAGTAACCATGGACCACAAATAACCACTCACATGGGGGGGATTTTTTTCTTCTTCTACTTTTTTCCTATTTTTTAATTTACATTTATATTAATGACGGTGCAGATGATTAGGTTACATTGTTTGCATTTGTGAGGCAAAGTTCAAGTTGTAGTGGACCCTTTCCCCCAGGGATACTGTATACCCTTACATTGTGCCCATTAGGTGAGAGCTTACCAACAGCCCCTCCTACTCATCCCCTTTCCCTCATCTCCCCTCCCTGCACTTGAATTTAATTGTGATTTCTCCTGCAGCCATGCAGTTGTTTATGTTTATCTATTGGTCTCATATTAGTATTGTGTAATTGGTTAGTAGGAAAATAGTAATTATTGGGGCTGCTCTACTGGAAGGAATATAAAATATCCCCAGTATCATATATCTTTGTGTTTAAGTGGGAGAGATATCCTTCCAATCCTAATTAGAACAAGAGACCATAAAATTAAGTTTAACAGGACAGATTCAGATTTGACTATAGAAAGGAATGTTGAGGGGTTGCTGAGGGCTTGGGAACTGAGATTGTCGTTTTGTTGGAGAAAAAAATGACAGGGTTGGTAATAATTTGTCTAGGAACACTGAAACCACATTTCTGCTCGTAAATGGAGGAAGAACCATATGGCTTCTCCCAGATCTTTCCACAAACTTCTGCCATGTAGGAAAATGCCGTGTGTCTCTTGACCTTGAGGCGGAGATAATGTACAGATCCCAGATCACCAGGTTGACTTTATGGGTAAAATGTGTTTTAATGTTGTACACATATTTACCACTGTCACTAGGTTTTTTTCTGTTGCAAATCCTTCTGTATATTTTAAAGTTAGAAAGTAAGGTAAACTGATAAACAGAGAAAAAATAAATTCCAATTAAAAGTGAAATTGTCATTAATTTTCCCCTACATCTTATCTCCCTGTAGTTTTATTAAGTGGTCCCAGAGATTATCATTGAAACAAGATCTTTGATCTTAGGTTCATTCACTTTTACCCAAATTAATTGAACAAAACCTAAAAATACTCCAGTTCATAAATATGCATTACCACACTAATCTAATGTATGTTTATGAAATAAAATATCTAATTCATCTATGTCGGCAAGGTAGATGATCACTTTCCTGGGAGCTTCGGTTTTGCCAGGCTCAGTTTTGAGCACATCCCACCCATTTTTGTCTTGAAATTCCTTGAAACACTGCAGATCTTTTCGCCAAATTATTTTTAAGTTGTATTTCTTGTCTCCTGACAAGTTACAAAGTCTAGTTTCTGGTACATTCAGTTCTCTCTGGTTACATTTTAGTTGCTTTGTGCTGTACTTCTGTTAGACAAACCAGAAAAAAAAAAAAAAAAAAAAGTTTTCTGAAATTGTTACTGTTTATCCTTGGTTTATCATTTTGCAGCAGTGTTTAGTCTTTATGTTCAGAAGATAAGGATGATTAGCACAACCCACTTGTTTCCTAACTGTGAGTATGAAGTAGTTGTAGCCCAGACTGAGCTCAGATTGGTGGGTTGAACTAAACGGAATTTACAGATTCTCCATCCTTGGGGAATTTTTGTTTATCACAATTCATATGTAATCACATTTTAAAAATATACACGGAGCGGCACCTATGTCTCAGTGAGTAGGGCGCCAGTCCCATATACCAAGGGTGGTGTGTTCAAACCCAACCTGGGGCAAAATGCAACAACAACAACAAAAAAATTAAAAATGTTAAAAAAAAAAAAAGGGGGTAGTATTGGATTAAAAAAATATTAAAATATATATATATACTTTATATATATATTTATATATTTTTTATATATTATGTATATAAATATATGTATATATTTTATATAAAAAATATAATTTATACATACAGTGTCTGTGTGTTTGTATTTTTTAGATTCACAACTAGAAAAAAATCAGGGAAGTTGAGATGTGGGTGGGAACTTATGTGGGTCTTGGCTCTACAGAAAATTACCTGAATATTTTAGTTTAAGAAACATTAAAACTTTTGGGACATTTCACTTAATTATATTCTCTGATTCTGCCACGTTTATTTTGACCCACGTTTTTATGGGGTGTATTTTGCATGCAGTTGTAGCTATCATTGTTTGGATTGTAGGATACTACTCTTAAATTGCATTTAGTCTCTTCTCCAGAGAAACTGTGTTCCTGACTTCTCAGCTGATTTAACCACATTGGCCACATCCTCACATTGGAGTATCTATGAGGGTGGACTAGGCACCGGCCGCCTCAGAGGGCTGCACCCTTCTCCAGCCATCAGTCAACACGTTCTTCATAATCCCCTTTAGTTGTTTCCACAGATCACCTCCCTCCCCATTTCTGTTATCTTTGTAGGCATTTATGTTTCTGATCCTTGATTGATCTTATGAACCTTGCTATTTAAAATACTCTGAAACATTTATTTATACTCTGAAACATTTATACTCGAAAACATTAACAAAAAAAAATGTATTCTGATGTATGCACATATTTATCTCTTCCCTCTGCTCCTAATTTCACCCGTTTGCTTTCTTTTATTTATCCCTAACTATCTGTCTCTTATCTGAATTCTAACCCATATGTACAGATAAATTATATTTTACTTTATCTTAAAGAAAAACTTTGGGCAGATTTTGAAAACTAATAGATTGGTAGATTAATTCTCTTAAAAGTTATGCGCCTTGGTAAAAACAAAAATGATTCTGAGACTTTTTTAAAGCGGAAGGAAGACTGTATTAAGGACTGTTTGACCTCTGTGAGAAGTAGCGAGGCTGCTGTGATGAGAAGCAAGAGATTGGGCTCAAGGCCAAATACAGCAAAGGCAGCTGAGAATTTATGACGACACAGTTGAGGAAATGCTACCCCAGAATATGGCATCTTGGCCTATTGAATTAAGCTAAAGGAATTTGAGAAATGGCATTTGCAGGAAGGACTTTCTGACCCTCCCCAAAAGCAGCCATGAGACCCTCGTGTGAGAGATCCCCTGCCTCTAGCCGGAGCAGAGGAGCATTCTTGTCTCTAAAGGCAAAGTCACAGAGAGAGGATCTAAATAAACAGACCTTGCTAAGTTTCCCCCAATTTATGAAACGTAGATCATACTCCCTTTGTCCTATCATATTTCTCCATAAGTTCATTGAACTTTGCATAACACATACTGAGGTTTTTATAAATGTCTTTATTTCCTCATGAAGGTTCCCATGTTATGTAAAACATGTTTTACGCTGAATACGTTTATATGTATGTGTTATGAACTATTACCTAGTTTTTTTTCTCTTGTTAATCTTTTGTTACAAGTGCCGCAGCCAATGATCCTAAGATGGGTAGAAGGAAAAGCTATTTTTCCTCCCCTACGATACCTAGCTAGCAGAGTCACGGGGCCAGGGGATAGAAATTACTAATAGAAGACACCAACTACAGTGGAATCCTTGCTAAACTAACTTAACAGGATTCTTGCTGAAAATAGGCAAGGTGATCAGATACAAAAAGTGAGGGCTTAGAAATTTGATCAGATAGTGAAATGGACCAGTAGCAAGGGTGGACGTGTTCTTGTTAAGCCACTTTGTCAGGGTTTTTGCTACAACTGGATTAGAAAGGCTAAAAGGAAACCTCAAGGATGGGGCCTACTTTAATAGAGGGCTTCAAGAAAAATGTCTTTATCTTCCCAGATGACATTACTTTTCCAGGTTTAATTGTGTTTTGTTTTGTTTTGTTTTGTTTTAATTTCTTTGAGGCAGAATCTGACTCTTTTCTCCCAGGCTAGAGTATAATGGCGTCATCTAGATCCCTGCGACCTCTAGTTCCTGATGTGCTTAAGCCATCCTCCTGCCTCAGCCTCCTGAGCAGCTGGGATTACATACAGGCATGTGCCACAGTGCCTGGCTAATTAATTTTTCTCTTTATTGTAGAGATGGGTATCTTGCTATATTGTTCATTCTGGTCTCAAACTCCTGACCCCAAGCAGACCTCCCATCTCATCCTCCCAAAATGCTAGGATGACAGGTGTGAACCACCACACCAGCCTTCACTTGTTATAATGTTAAACTCTTTGTTACTTAAACCAACAGTTATTCTTAGAAAAATTTGATTAAATATATAACACTGTGTTTGATAAACCCAGGAAGAAAACTGAGAAGGCCAATACCTTTAACAGGTGGGGAAAGGGCGGTGCCTGTGGCTCAGTCGGTAGGGCACTGGCTCCATGTAAGGAGGATGGCAGGTTCGAACCCGGCCTCAGGCAAACTGCAACAAAAAAATAGCCAGGAGTTGTGGTGCCTATAGTCTCAGCTACTCGGGAGGCTGAGGCAGGAGAATCACCTAAGCCCAAGAGCTTAAGGTTGCTGTGAGCTGTGATACTGCAATAAAGTAAGACTCTATCTCTAAAAAAAATTAAAAAAAAAAAAAGCTGAGGAAAAATAACATGGTACAATTGTTTTAATCTTTGACTTATAAATGACTGCTATTTTCCTAGATATTCTTACTGCTGATCAATTTCATTATCTGATCAAATTTTTTTGTCCCTCACCTTTTGTGTCTGATTGCCTTGCCTATTTTCAGCAAGAATCCTGTTAAGTTGGTATAGCAAGAATGCCAGCAAACAGCTGTATAAACTATAGTTAACTTGCTTCTGGTTATATTAACAGTACTGTAGAGAATCTAATTTCTTAGGTAACTATAGAAATTCAGTGTTTTAAATATTCTTAATTTATGTTTATATTTGATCCACTCCCATTATTCCTGTGTGGTTTTTAATCATCATTTTTTTAAATTCTGTCACTTTCTTGAATGATCTCTGCTGAAGCGACTGCCAGTATTCAGCTTTACAACATATTTACATTTCCATTTTGAAGAGTAAATGGAAAGTTAAAGAGGGAAAATGTGCCCTTAGACATCTGTGACAAGGAAGAATTTGAAATGATCACTTACTCCCCAAATTGATTTTATTTGAAAAGTAACTTGTTCAGTTTAGGGATGCTGAATTTTAAAGAGAAACACTTTTGAAGAGATTTGTTAGGATGATGTACTTAAAGAATATATATAAGCTACCTCTAACAATTCATAAGCCAAAAAATAAAATGAATTGCTTCTATCACCTGAAGAGATTATGGACTATAATTTTTAAAGTGTGACATATAACAGATCTCAAGTTCTAGAATGAATAAATGTATTGGTACTTCTATTACTTACTTTTTTTTTTTTATCAGTCTGTTACTCTGTCCTTATGTACTTGAGTATTTGATGTTACAAGAGATAGCTAGGTCTTCTTCTATACAGATACTTGTGTTACAGTTTCTTGATTTTATTTGTAATAGTTACTTGGTCATAATATAAGAATTCTAAAAAAAAAAATGAAAATTCTCCCCCTATGCTAATCTCATTTTCCTGTGAAACAAATTATTTCATTTTAAATATGTAGTACATTTTCTACCATAATTTACAGAAACAAATGGTTGCTTCTCCTTTCTCTTTAACCAAAATTCAATTATCTTTTCCCAAAGAGTCATGTGTTAAATTGATATGTCTAGATTTCATCTACTAAAATTGTCTGTGCTTTTGTATGTAGCCACAGGTATGCTGTCAAACTATCAGCAAATCAGATGTACAATAATGAGTAATTCATAACATGCATGGATACATTTTCATCCTTTATTCGATGCACTTTTAAAATACTATAAATTAGGGCTGTACCGGTGGCTTAGTGAGTAGGGTGCCAGCCCCATATACTAGAGGTGGCAGGTTCAAACCCAGCCTCGGCCAAAAACTGCAAAAAAAAAAAATAATAATAATAAATGAATAAATAAATTAGAGAAAACTGTATTTGACAAGTGTTAATATGAAAATGTTTAAAGACCAGAGGGATTTGAAATGCTCTTCTTTAGTCCATAAACAACAAATCTGAAATGCATGGATATTCATCTTATTTTATTAGTTTTCTTATGGAAAAAGAGACTTCTATGTAGAATTTATCATTTCTAACTTACATGTAGTTGCCATTTTTCATATTACTATCACATTTTTTTTATTTAGTTTTTTTAGGCTAGCATTGCGATCAGTAGATTTCTCAGGCCTTAAGGATGGAATTACTTGGCTACCCAAGGAGGATTATGTACTTTAATTAGTGTTGGAAATCTTTACTGGAAACATGTGCGTATACTTAGTTTTCCCCTCATTGCATAATAAGACATTATCATTTTATTTTCCAGAATGCTGATTGACATAGTAACTCCCAAACATTTCCTATGGCTTGGGAACTTTTATGGAGAACAGATGATGGATTATGCCCTCAATACCGCAGTACTATATTATTACTTTAAACCTATTTGTATAAATTGAGACACAGTTTACACAAATTCAGATGTAATGAATTTGTACTTTGAACTTACAGTTTGAAAGTTAGGAATGTTTTTTATTCACTCAGTGGTATAAAAAAGAATATTCACCTAAATGGGAATCTTAGTATTTAATTTGATAATGTGTATTACAACCACTATTATAGGTTGACTTTTCCATGTATGTATATGTGATAAATTATTATTTAAATTATTTTATCTTTATAGAAGAGTAAACATATTAGGCAGAAATTTGTCATTTTTTTTAAAGTTAAGGGTATATTAGCTTAACATCATCTGCACTGATTTAACATTAAAAGATAAGCTCTCCCCTGTATTTACATATTGGGAAACTGAGGCACTGTAATTTGCCTGGGGCCTCACAGCTAAGTGGCAAGGCAATTGGGTTTTTAAGACCTGTGCTCCAAACTTCCTTCTTCTTGTATAAGATTACATACCCAAAATACAATAACCATCACAAATAAAACCCAAAGCACTGAAATCAAGGTACAGTTTTTATTTAGAAGATGGTGATCCAGATTGTTCAGAATATTTGCATATTAATCATTTGGGTGGAAAATTGCTATTGACAGATTCTTGAGGTTGCTTTATAGACTCTTGAACAAATGCCAGTGTCCACCCCATGCTGTATAGTCTGTGAATCCCAGTTGGAAAAACACCAGAAATGAAATGGTACAAACTTAAAGCCAAATAAGCAAAGTGTCTAATAAATGTCAGTTTCTAAAATAGGCCCTGGGATATAATAATTATAAGCGTGTTGTGGTCCCTGCCTTCTTAGAGACCACAGCAGACACTAACAAATGCACTTGTATCATTATCAAAGGGCTTAGAAATTGTTTCTTAATTTTTTCATGAATGTTTTATTGAGATTATAAATATGGAAAGTTTGCATCTTCCAGTTTATATAACACTGCCTAAAAATACAAGAACCCAATCAGCTTGGCCTGATAGGTCTTCAGACTGTTTATAGAAATGTGAAGAAACATAGCAGACAGTGAAATTATTTTGTATCCCTTGAAACATATTCATTATTTGTCCTGAACTGAAATAATCATGATAAATATGCTGCTCATAGTGTTATGAAGATAACTTATTTCCTTTAATATAACAAGTTCTCAGGAACACTGAAGAAGCCTGAACCATTTGGTAAAATGTTGGTTTACAATTTAAAAGGCCAATTCTGGTAACAATCAGTTTTGGGTGCCAAAATGTTATAAAAAAAAAAAAAAGAAAGAAAGAAAGAAAGAATTGGAAGGCCAAATACTTTGGACAGTTAAGTCCTTACTTACCTAGTCATTTCTTTGGGAAGACTTTCTATCATCAAATTTATATTCTTTAAATGAAAGTTGCAATAGAGTGGGAGCACCTGATTTTATTTTTACTGTATATGTTTATTTTGATAAATCTAGAGATATGTTTGAGAAAAAGTTTATATATTAAAAATTTTTGTGATTTTAAGTCTGATAAAAGTTTTATACATGGGAGTTTACAATTGTCGTATATATGGACCAAGCAATACACAGTCATATTTAAGAAAACTCTCTGGAAGGAAAAATGAAAAAAACTCCTTAGCAATATGCTAAATTAAAAAGAAATGATGAATTTATTGTAGGGTTTTAAGCCATTTTCATGAAGTTTTATTGCTAAACTATTATGGCAGAAAAGCTTTTATTGGAAAAATGAGAATTGATAATGTTTACTTTTAGTCCTTCACATTAATTTGTCTGATCCAAGTACTTCTCTCAACCTGTCAGAACTGAAGTGACTCAGTGTGGTAAAGGTGTTTACATAGTAGGAAGAAATCATTACACTCAGTTCTTTTTAAAATTTCGTTTGAATTTTAACTCCCCTTCAGTGAAGTTAGACATTTACATGTTGTATCACTTAAAGCAGTGGGTCTCAACCTTCCTAATGCTGCAATCCTTTAATACAGTTCCTGTGGGTGTGCTCAGACACGGCAACCAGAACTCTGCCAGCTGGACGATAGCTTCAGAGCAAGTCAGGGTCCCTTAGTGAAGGCAGGAGTGTAGGACGAATCATCACAAAACATTATGATGCACGCCATCCATGAACTTAGACAATTGAAGTGAAATTTGTCCTTGCTGTTGTTAAAGCCTATTTTGAATTGTTTTGATAAAATACAGGTATATAATCTTTGACATTATAGGCTGTTCATTTCAGATACACTCATAATTATTTAAAAATATTTTTAGGTGCTTCAGTGCCTGTAGCTCAGTGGCTAAGGTGCCAGCCACATACACCAGGGCTGGTGGGTTCCAGCCCAGCCCGGGCCTGCCAAAAAACAATGACAAGTACAACCGAAAAATAGCTGGGTGTTGTGGCAGGTGCCTGTAGTCCCAGCTACTTGGGAGCCTAAGGCAAGAGAATCACTTAAGCCCAAGAGTTGGAAGTTTCTGTGAGCTGTGATGCTACGGTACTCTACTGGGGGTGACATAGTGATACTCTGTCTCACTGTGTCGCCTCTATAGAATAGGCTAGCTTATATATGCCATTGTTTCAGAAGTAATAAATCTTAATCACGTATGTATAGTCCATGTAGCATGGAGTTTACTATATGTACTGTATTCTGTCCATGGTGTGGCAGCAATAAAACTGTTCCCCTCCAACATGGCATTTCACAGAGAAACACTAGCTTTGCCTTCCTGAATGAAAAGAGGCTTGTGCAGCAGATCACATCTGTCTGTTCATCCGGCATTGCTGTAAGGAGCATGCCTCACTGATGTCACCTGAGTTGGAAGAGCAGTCCATGCACTAAAACTTGGTACGAGTGTGTTGTATTCCTATGTCCTGGTGGACATTCCAGTCCAGCAGTTTAGAGGAATCAGCTCGGGTGTGACTGGGGCTTCACCTACCTGGGACTTCAGCATACGGCTTACCATGCTTCACCTTGAGGATTTTTAATTCCCATCTCTGTAAATGGAGGTGGGAATTAACCTCAAAGAGTTTGTCATGGGAATTCAACCACAGAGTTTAGAATGCTGCCTGGCCTGTAGGAAGTGCTGAATTATTTATATTACAGGAATTTGTCTATATCTTCTTAACACAGAATGAATATAAAGAAGTCAGTCCACCTTCCAGGGTGCACAATAGTGAGCAGACGGGCGTTGTCTGTGTCAAGCTAAAACAGGGGTTCTTGACCTTCCTAATGCCGTGACCCTTTCATACAGATCCTCATGTTGTGGTGACCCCCATAAAATTATTTTTGCTGCTACTTCGTAAGTGTAATTTTGCTACTGTTATGAATCATAATGTAAATATCTGATATGCAGGATGGTCTTAGGCGATCCCTGGGAAAGGGTCATTCGACCCCCAAAGGGGTTGCGACCCACAGGTTGAGAACCACTGAGCTAAAACATCCTCTTCCTCAGGGCATTTGTATGGCTCTTTCTGCAGCTGCCAGGCTTTCCTGCAAGGAGCAACATGGCTTGCCTCAGAGCCTACCTTAAATTAGTACCTGCCAGCTGCCTGTGCTTTCAGACGGTGGAGTGTGGTTCTTGCATTTTAACCACATTTCTGCTTCCTCTTCTCCCTCCAGTGAAAGTAAGCCTCTCGCTGCCAGCCAACCACAACATGGGGTGCTCAGCTCAAACAACGGTGATTTTTTACATGGCTGGAAATAAAACCAAACACAACAAAATTGACTGCCAAGAGCACAGGCAGATGCTGTTCTTTCAGGATTGACTTCAAGGGAACTTCAAGTGATTTTTAAGAGATTTTTCTAAAGTAATGTTGACTTTTTAACTCTTGCTGAATGAGGAACCTTGACATCTTACCTCTGACGCTTGCGTCCCCTGGGTCTGTTGAATCTCCCACTTTCTCTATGTGAGTATCAGGAGATGAACACAGTGAACCCGGAGCTCTATCTCATTTCAAATGAATTTACGCTCAGGAAATTCAGAATCACTCTGATAGTTTGGTCTCCTGCTCAGTGTTCATAAATCCAGATTCTGAGACACAGCCCATGGTGGAAGTGACAACAAATACAATAGAATAAATGGACATAAGCCTTTGGGAAAGCGGTTATAGAGCTGTATATTCTAAATAAAACACATTTATTATCTCGAAAAGCAGTGTAACCCTTAAACTTCTTTGCTTGGCCTGATGGTGTTTATGGTTTACAGGTCTCCTATGACATTGCTTTTGAAAACACCATCTGAATAATAAAGTAGAAGCTGGCTTTTTATTTCACTTGGTCTTTATTGAAAACTTTCCAGTGATTTTCAAAGAAAACCTCAGGGGACATCTTTCCCACTCCATAGGTAATTTTCCCTATACAAGATTTCTTTTCCTAAAAAAAAAAAAAAAAAAAAAAAATGACAAACATTTCAAGGCCAGAAAGAAACGAGAGCATTGGCGGGGATGGGGGTGGGGGGGTGGGTTTGAATGTGAAGAATGAAAAAGAAGTTTTCTTAAAATTAATCATTTTTCTCAGAGAAAGGCTAGGATTTGTAATATATTTCCCTAGCCTGTTGTCTGTGGATGACCTACTTGGTATTTGGAGTCAAAATAAGAGGAAAACACCAGTGAAGAGGGAAGGGAGAAAAATACCTGGTGAGGAGCCTGTATTGAGGGGGAAAGTGTGCCGGCAGCTGGTAAGATAAGCCCAACCCAAGGAAGAGAGAAAGGCATAGACTTAAAAAGAGGGATAACCTGCCCTTTAAGAAGACTGATTGTGTCTAAGGAATAATTTTAAAGCTGAAAATAAGAAATTGGCTAATCATACATGCTCTCTTGAGAGAGTATTTTTATGAGGCTTTACCTGTCCTTAGCCTGGTCATCAATCTATTGGATAAGGGAAGCAACAGCCACAGGTTGACTGCACATCCTATATGGGGTTGGCTGTGATTTTGTTTTGAATGGGGTCATGGAATCAGCACTCCATCGTTAGAAAAGAGCCATCTGTCTTAACCTCATTCCCAATTTATATTACTATTAGGTCTGTGAGTCCCTTTGGAGAAGAGGGTTAAAACAGGGAAGGTGGTTCCATTCTATTAACTACCTTTGAGAAAATGTCTAGATGAAATAACTCTTCTGACCTCCCTTAATAGATAAAGTTTACCAAGCATTACCCTATATCTGGCTCACCTTTCTCTCATAGCTCTTTTATTTGCCCCAGAGAGAAAAGGTATAGTTTTTAATTGGGCAGGTTTCATCATGCTGCAAACATTTTGAATCCAAGATTTTTCTTTAGTATTTCACTTGTTGTTTGAGGCCCAACTCATAAAACAGTGGGGGAAAATAATAGTGTGTATTCACTTGCATTGAGAGTAATATTTCTCATGCCTTGAAGATATTGCTGCTAAAAATAGTGACATGAAGAATAGAACCCACAGAAATAAACATTTTGAGAAATTAACCATCTGTTTGAGCTCAATTAAGAAAAGATCTTGTAAGTCCTCTCCTAACGTGGTATTCTTGAACTGTTTCTGGAAATAATAGGGTGAATTTACTATCCAATTAAAACTGATAAGAAAGTCAGCTGTGACATTCATTAAATAAACACAAGACTACATCCACACTGGGACTCTTTGTTGTAAGTTATCTATAATTTTCTCGCTCACAATCAATGCTAATAAATTTTCTACCACAACAAAGGCAATAGTACAGTTCCATTATTTAGCAGTGATTTTTAAATCTACCTCCTGTCACTGACCTTGAGTACAATGTTATTTGCTGGGAATTAAAATAGCAGTTTGCCTTTGTGTAATACGATGATTCTCAGCCACAGCTGCACATAGAATCACCTAGGAAACTTTTGTACTATATTGAGACCTAGGCCTCACCAAACATTCTGATTTTAATTGGTCAAAGAAGCAGCTCAGGATGCTGTTTTTTTAAAGCTCCCCAGGTGATTGTGATCCACTGGTTTAGTGGATGGCATTCTATTCTTGATGGGATTTGATCACATCACCCAGTTCCAGATGAATTTCTTACTGGGTGACCTTCAGCATGTTACTTAACGTCTCTATGTTTGCCTCTCAAACATAACGTGGGTTTGGTTTCAGACCGCTGCAATCAAGTGCGCACTACAATAAAATAAGTCACATAAACTTTTTGGTCTCCCAGTGCACAGAAAAGTTTTGTTTGCCCTATATGTTAGTCTATTGGGTGTTCAATGACATGATGTCTCAAAAAATTACATTAAAAAATTCATTGCTAAAATATGCTAATGATCATCTGAGCCTTCAGCAAGCTGTAATCTTTTTGCTGATGGAGAGTCTTGAGCCTCAATATTGATGGCCGTTTGATGGATTGGGGTGGGGAATGGCTGAAAGTTGAGGTGGCTCTGGCAAGTTTTTGAAATTAGACAACAAACCAAGTTTTTCTCACTGATAAGAAACATGTCTCTGTAGCATGTGACACTTTTATAGCATTTTACCAAATACAACTTTTCAAAATTGAGTCAATTCTCTCAAAACCTGCTGGTTCTTTATCTACTAAGTTTTTGTAATATTCTAAACCCATTGTTGTCATTTCAACAATGCTCCCATCATCTTCACAGGGAGTCACAATGAGCAATATTGTGTATCAAGAAACCACTTTCTTTGCTCATCCACAAGAAGCAACTCCTTATCCACGTTTTATCATGAGATTGCAGCAATTTAGTTTCATCTTCAGGCGTCACTTCTAATTAGAATTCTCTTACTGTTTTGACTTCATATACAGTTCCTTCCTCTACTGAAGTCTCCATCCCTTAAAGTCATCCATAAGGCTTGGAATCAACCTCCTTCCAAACTCCTGATCAGGTTTACATTTGACCTCCCTCCATGAATCACAAATATTCTGAATGGCATCTAGAATGGTGAATCCTTTCCAGAAGGTTTTCAACTGACTTTGCTGAGATCCATCAGACAAATCACTCTCTATGGGGGCCATAGCCTTTCAAAAGGTATTTCTTAAGTAATAACATTTGAAAATTATAATTAATCCTTGATCTTTGGGATGCAGAATAGATACTGTGTTAGCAAGCATAAAAAAAAAACCATCGGAGCTCTTGGGTTACCAGGTACATCATCAAGGAGCACTAATACTTTGAATGGATTATTTTTTTCCTGGGTAGTAGTCTCAATAGTAGGCTTAAAATATTAAGTAAACCATGCTATAAACAGATGTGTTGTCATCCAGGTGTTATTGACACAGGTTGGGTGGATTTTTAGCAACATTAAGGATTCTAAGATGGGGGGGGCAGTAAATGAGCATTGGCTTCACATTGGCTTCAAGTTAAGGTCACTAGCTGCATCAGTGCCTGACATGAGTCAGCGTGTCCTTAGAGGCTTCAAGGCCAGACACTGACTGCTGCTTTCTAACTGGGAAAGTCCTAGATTGCTGCTGTTTTGTCTATGAAGGCTATTTTGTCTGCATTGAAAACCTGTTGGTGAGTGTAGGTGTCTTCATCAATTATCTTAGCTAGAGCTTCTGGATAACTTGCCACAGCTTCTCCATCAGCTGTGTTGCATCATCTGGTGATGGTTTCTTTACTTAATCTTCATGAACCAGCCTCTGCTAGCTTCAACATTTCTTATGCAGTTTCCTCATCTCTCTCAGCCTTCATAGACTTGAAGAGAGCGAGGCCTTGCTCTGGATTAGCCTTACGGTTTAAGGGATTGTTGTGGCTGGCTTAATCTTGTACCCAGACCACTAATGCTGTCTGAATATCAGGCTATTTGGCGTCTTCATTTGAGTGTTCACCAGAGTAGCAAGACTTTTAATTGCTTTGAAGAACTTTTCCTTTGCATTTGCCACTGTGCTGACTGACACGAGAGGCCAGCTTTTGGCCTGTCCAGCTGTTGACATGCCTTCCTCACTAAGCTTAATCATTTCTACCTTTTGTTTTAACTTGAGATACAGTCAGCTGTTTCACACGAGCACGTGAGGACATTGGAGGATTATTAATTGGCCTGACTTTAATATTGTGTCTCAAGCAACTGGCAGCCTAAGGAGAGCTGACGACATTTATAGATTAAGTTCACTGTCTTACATGGGTATGGCTTGTGGCACCAAAAACCATCACAATGATAATACCAGACATTGCTGATCATAGATTATCATAATAGACACAATTAAGAAGTTTGGAATGTGATACAGAAACACAAAATGAGTACATACTGTTCAAAAAATGGCACCAATAGATTTGCCTGACCCAGGGTTGCCACAAATTTTCAATCTGTAAAAAAATTTTTTAAAAAGGCAACATCCGCATAGTATTATAGATTAAGGGGCAATAAGGAGGTATGCCTGTATTTAAATCATAGAATTGTTGAGACTCCAAAGACATAATGTATCTTAAGCATTTTTAAATTTAAAACATAATAAGTACACAATAAAGGCTAACACCAGTGTTGTTATTTTGGTTTTTTAGAATAAAATGATCAGAATGAGCCTTTGGGTTACTTTATGTATGCTTTCTAACGTGTGTTCTTCTGGGCGACCACCTGTTCATTTGTACTGTTATAACACTCAGTAAAACTTTTATTCTGGTTTAGCCACTTAAATATATGTTATCTGACATAAATTCATTTGATTTCCTCATAGTCAGTGCACAGGGTGATGTTAGAATTAATTGAGAAAACTGAATGGGCCATAGTAAACAACTGTCACTATAATTACTGAATTTACTAGCTTTGCAGTACTGTTGCTATTATGAGCTTTTTGGTGTTTCAGGTAATTAACTCAAAATACGGCAGGCATGTTTGTATTTTTTATGTACTTTTAGCCAAACTACTGACTAGGGCACAATAAGCACTCCGAAGCTAAAGCAGTAATAGTCTGCTCGTTAGCCAGCCTGATTCCCAGGTAGGGAGTGTAAGAACAAGATCATAAGCCAGGTACTAATCTTTAAAGTCTTCAGGGTCTCACAGAGAGAATTGCAGTTTGAAGCATTGGAAGGTGGTGAGCAAAAGAAGCTCCTTAAACTCCGGATGCTGATTCTCTTCATCCAGGCCCTTGCTCTAGGCAATGCTGACTTTTTAGGGTTTTCAATCATGTGCCTTGACTTGATAATAGCAAAATATGTGTATGTTTCATCCCTCTGCACACACTCTCTTTACTCCCTACCTTTTGCAGAATTTGATACGTATTTTCATCCTGGAATGCCAGTCAGCAGGAGCTCATGAACTCCTGGTCAAGTGGTGACAGCAGACGCAGAGAGCAAAAGCAAATTCCTGTCTCCACATTTAGCATTTTCTTCTGTCTTCATTTTCACACTGAATTCTTAATGATGCGGTCAGAAAGGCAGTGAACAGTCATCATCTCTAAGGTCGTTACCATGGTCTAGGCGTTTTAACTGTGGCATGAAGATGCCTAATTTTCAGGAGCGTTAGAAAGGGAAGATTAGATGTAGATCTACTTTCCCAGATTTAGTTTGTGTCTTGATGAAATTACTTAAATCCATGTGCAGAATGAAGGAGAAAAGAAAGAAACCAATTACAGTTGGAGAAATCAAATGAAATATAATCACTATAGTATTCTATTTTAACATCATATCCTGCTAAGAGTGTCACATCCATGCCCTCCAGAGAGAAAACTCATTTGCTGTAATTTAATATTGAAGGTACTATTTCCATTGTTAGGTATTACGAGTCATGCTGCTGACAGATCACAAGTCTCTGCAGAAAGTTAAGCTCTTCGGATAAGATTTTCTAACATCAGCTCTTTCTCGTGAATTCCCAGAGTTCACGAATGATGCCGTCATCTGCCCAGACACTGAAGCAGGAGACTGAGGGAGCAGCTGTAGCCCCTTCATTTTGTGGGGGATTCTCCCTTTCATTCCCCAGACCTGCCTTTCCTCCTCTCTGCTGCAAGGACCTTGTACTGGCCCTGACCATGACCCGACCATCACACAAATTGTCTACTATCTCTGTAGATCCATTTCTTGGGTGGCTGCACAGTGATATTTTAAAATGTAATTCTAGTCGCATCACTCTTCTGAATATAAATTCACACTTGTCAAATTCTTCTTGTACCCATCACTCCAGATATCAGACTGCTCATAAATCAGCAAATACTCTGCCCATATCAGACATAAGCCAGATACTCCAAGACCTCGAGATGCTGTGACTGTCAAGTTCACATTGCCTTTAATCTTGTAGATTTGAATGGCTGAATTCCACTATGTATATAATTTCAGGGTATCCTAAGAAAAGGATCACATGTTCTACTTACGTGTCTGAGTGGTTTGCTGGTCGCCACAGGCAGCCTGTCTCTGTCCACACCTGCTTTGTTCTGTAGCACAACACATCGTACTTCGCCCGCCCCTACTGCCATTCTCCCCATATGTTTACCCCAAACCTCCTTAACTCCCCTTTGCATATGTGACACCAGTTTTAAGGAGCTGGAACATAACAAAAGGTCTTATTTTAAAGAAGATAAAACTTACCCAAGATAGTACCATCATTTTGTCAAATTTTACTCTATTAACGAGCAATTATTCCTTTTTTTCTGCTTCTGTTTAATTACTGTTACAGTGCTGCAGAAAGCTTCCTTTCCATATCTCCTTACACGTTTTCTTTTTACTTCTTTAAGATAAATTTCTAAAAGCACGACTGGAGAATCAAAAAGATGAACATTTTTAATTATAATAGTTCCAATACTGCCAAATTACTTTTCCATAAGAAAACTTAGCAACAATTTACATTTCTGCTAGCACAATTGCTAGATTTTAATAATATCCATTTTTAGATTGTTAGAACCTAAAGAATAAAGGTTGCCATCTTAATTGTTTTAAGTTGCATCTTTTTGGCTATTTCTGTGATGTAGCAGCATGTATGTATTTTTGCATGTTTATAGTAATCATTTGTCATTCTCTGGGACTTGACTTTTATGTTTTTTGCCTACTTCCACTGGGTTTTCTTATTAAAATGTCTGTCTTTTCCACCATGGCATTTCAGATACCTTTCTTGTTAAAGAAGGTCTCCCTCGTGCTGTGGGTCTTTTTGTTAAATTTTCAATTTAGATTTTTAATTCACAAGGCAATTCTTTATGGTTTCCATACACAGATTGTTCTATACCTATTAAGGACACAGTTTATAAACTTTCTTCTGGTATAGATACGTGACTAGTGAAGATACAGAGGAAGGGGATGAATGGCTATAGGGTAAGAGGTTAAGTACCTGTATGTGCGCATTGGTTTGGAGGGGAAGGAAAAATGCAAATTATTAACCTTTTGAAATATACGTTTTTGTTCGTCAAAGAGCCACGCTAGGCACCCCGACCAACCTTCATAGCCTTTATGCTGCCCCTGGGTTGTAAAGATAGATAATCTCACCTCTCCCAAAGAGTGTGCTTCTGCAGTGTTCCTCGTACACAGAATCCAGGCCCCATTCTTCCCCAAATAGAGCCTAGGATTCTCCCATTTTATCGTGCCGGTTCGGCATGGTCAAAGATGATCACAGCTCTTGGCATGCTGGAGAACAAAAAGAAGTTAAGGATATGGCTTTTCTACATCCATTTAGGTCACATTTCATTGGTGAGAACTTAATACATAGCCACATCTAACCACAAGGTAAACTAGGAAGTACTGTTACCCAGCTGGCAGCTGTGGCCCCCAAAGAGGAGAAAACCAGATCATGTCGGGAGAGCAGTCATCAGTTTCCAACATATAATTTACATTGTTTTCATTATTTACTCTTACCTTTCTAAATACAAGTTTGCTTCTAACAAGTTGTTTTGCACAGGATTTCTGAAATCCTTTATCAGGCACTCCTCTAACAAATAGTGTCCAGTTATATTTACTACAACTAAGCAGACGAAGAGAAATAAACAAATGACAAGGTTAAATTAAAGCAGAATACATTCTTCCCTCTATGATTGTGCAAGTGGCTTTTTGCAAACTGGTTTGGAATTTAATAGTTATAATGAAGCAACATTTTTGAGATGTGCTTAGTGTTGAAATATTATGTATCAGTGAGTTCTCTCCAAAGCCTTTCCCTGAAAGAGCCCTACATTCTCCCTTGGGAGACATGCAAGTGTCTTTCTGCCCTTCTGAATGTACGTGCCTGCCCACATACCCATGCACAGATTCACATGTTTTGCTGTCAACCTATTCTACCTTAGAAGCATGTGGAACAATTCAACAAGATAATAAAGGACCACAAGAGAAGAAAATCCTTTCCAACATAAGATGCACAGCTAAATTTCATGTCATTAAGTCTATGAAGTATTTTAAAGGACATTTTTACATTTTCTTCCTGTTTGAACTTGACCCCCCGCCCCCACACACAAAACCAAGAGACAAATGGGAGGAAAAAGGTTAAACACAACATTCCAGATGTTCCACAACATTCCTTTTTGCCTGAAAGTTGAAACTGCTAGTTGTAGTGAATGAAACCGCACCTGCAATGAATTCCCCAAATATATTAAACAGGGAAGAAAAAAAGTATTAAAATATCTTTTACAACTTAAAACTTTTTTCTGTGCATTAAAGAGGTTGTTGGCTGGGCGGCATCTGTGGCTCAAAGGAGTAGGGCACCGGCCCCATCTACTGCAGGTGGTGGGCTCAAGCCTGGCCCCAACCAAAAACACCCAAAAAAAAAAAAAAAGTTGTTGGCTTATTGTTAGGTTAGCGGAGTCTAGAAGGTAGCAAATGGTTGAGATAGATGAATTTATGCCAATCTTGTACCTGCTGAATTTCTACAGAGGAAACTCTCCTCCCGTTCCTCTCACCTTGACAGCATAGGAGGTAATAAGGTCTAGGAAATTTAGACATAAGCTCCCTAAAATGAGCAGTGGAGAGAAAAGAATTACAGGTGGATGGTCTTAGGTTTGAAAGACAGATGTTTTTCCTTCCATTGGACCAATAAATGCTTATTGGGTGCCAATTATGTGCTATCCCTCCTTCTAGAAGAATGGATCTTAGGAGTGAGTGAGGAAGACCTACATGCCTTCATAGCCTTTTGAGCTTAGTGAGGGAGAAAGACACAATCATATGAAAATGTGAATCGTAGTGCTACAAACATATGTACAGGATGCTATGAGAATGTTGAATGAAGGGATTTAAAGTAGACTTGGCTGTTCAGTAAATGAGTCCCCCAGCGCCAAGCACTCCTCAGGGAAAGTGGGATGCCATGCTGAGAAGCCGTGATCCCTGCCTTTTAGGAGTGCACAGTTTTGTGGGAGAGAAACACTTCGGTACATATGTCAATCTAATGTTGGCCACCTCCCTACATTGACCACCTCCTTAAGTTGACCTAAATTTCATAGACCAGACATGTATCATATGTACATATCAGTAAGTAGGCCTAGTTTCTTATATTGACCAGTTTGTTACAGTCCCTTGGGTGGTCAGCTTACAGAAGTTGTATTGTATTTGTATATCCTTGTGGATACCGGGTACCATTAACCCAACCCGGGGGATGAAGAGTTCAGAAAAGTTGTCTGAGGAGAAGACTTGGTGCCTAGACTGAGCCTTGAAGGAGCAGTGGGATTTAGCCAAGAAATGGTATGGGACACATTGTCACATTTGCAGGAAGGTGTTGACAATAGTGTGATATATCCAAGAACAGATAGACTATTTTCAGAGTATAAACTTTGAGATCTGGAGTGGTAAAAGGGGCTGAACCATGAAAATCAGTGGCCAGCTTATCAGAAGGGACCCCCTTACTGGTCTAAAGTGGTAACATAATTCAGAGATGTCTGTTCCAATCAGTGTAAAGTATGGATTTTATGGGTGCAGAAAGACAAGTACTATTGTAGTACTCCAGGTGAGAAGTAATAAAGACTTGAACTAGGGCAGTAGTAAGAGAGGAGGAGAAGAGTATATTTAAGAAATATTTAGGGGATCAAGTGAGTAGTGCTCATGATTTCTTAATAGAAATAAGGAAGTAAAGAAAAGAGAAATTTCTAGTGTGGGTGACTAAGCAGCTCCTTGGGAAAGATGATGTATTGAACTTGGATATTGGATATCTGAAAAACCTTATCAAGCAACCAAATATATGCCTAAAGATTAGGAGAAAGGTTGAAGGGCTGAAGATGCAAGTTTTAAAGTCATTGGGTAAAACCCAGAGAGAGCACTGAGAACAAGCGTCTAAACCCAGAGTCCATGAACAGACTCAGGATATTCTGTGGTGCCCAAAATATCAGAAAAAAGGAAAAACTTGACATATTCATGGCAGTTAGAGAAACTTAAAGAGGTGACTTAAGAGGGAGTAATTTAGGAGGCTAGAAGATTTTGTGTGTGTGCTCATTCATCTGTCAGTGTGAGTTGGAGTAGAGCCTACACCGTTGCCTAATGAAGATTTGACGTGAGGTCCGAGAAAAAGAGAACTCAAGAGGATTTCACTGAAAAGATCTTTTAGCCTGAGCAACTTTCAGAAGTTGCTACAACCTGAGATGGGAAACACACCTCAGAAGCAGATTTATTGAGTGAGTGAAAGAAAGAAAAAATGAACGTTTTTATTTTATTTTATTTTATTTCCATTTCTTTATTTTTTATTGTTGGGGGTTCATTGAGGGTACAATAAACCAGGTTGCACTGATTGCATTTTTTAGGTAAAGTCCCTCTTACAATCATGTCTTTGCGCCCAAAAGGTGTAGCACACACCAAGGCCCCACTCCCCTCCCTCCGTCCCTCTCTTTGCTCTTCCTTTCTGATTTCATTTCATATTTTTTTTTTTTTTTTAAGCAGGAACTCAACTTTATTGCGTCAAGCAGCCGCTTATATAGAGCGTGGGGAAGTGGCGGGGAAAGAAGGCGGGGGATGAGGTGCATGACAGAGTTGGGCCAATGGCATGGTACCACATTGGCTGTATCTAGGTAGAGGCAGTTTCAGGCTGGGCCTTGCTGAGTCATTGCTACGTGGAAGTAGCTCGATGGATCTATTTCTAGTTAGGCTCCGGAAGTTGCACTAGGCCTCAGGCACATGGCAGGGCCCAACAATTCCCTCTTGTTTTTTGTATGGCGGAAAAACATAGCCCCTATCTTAGGTTGCCTGCTCTTGCAGTTTCAGTCTTACCCGTCATGGGGATACAAACATCAATGGTTTGGTCCCTGTCTTAGGTTGACTGAA
>CAUYPK010092703.1:0-24899 GCA_963574355.1 Loris lydekkerianus | reverse complement strand
CCACAAGACCTCCCCCCGTCCCTGCCTCCGACGGGCCCGCCCCGCGCGCGGGGGGGGGGGGGGGGGGGGGCCCCCCCCGGAGAAGGTTCTTTAGTCATGAAATATATAGCAGACACTGCGCAGTGTTTTTACTATCTGGATTCGATTATCTCTAAAAGACCAATATCATTCAGATTAACTGGCTCAGTGTCATAGATCCTACTAAATTAAGTTGCACATCCTATGTGACTCTAAGGACCAGGTTTTTTCCTACTAGACACAGAAAAGACACCACAACCTGGGACACTTATCTTAAAATTAAGAGATTGTCCTTTTGCCTTCTTATCTGCACTTTTCATATGTTCTTTCTTCTTCTTTGTTTTTGTTTCTTTACTTAAGCATTTTGGCTTTGGGGTCTAAGAGTTAATGTTGTATTAATAACATTTCCTTTTGTCAGCTTCATTTTGTCCCTTTTGGAATTTATTCAAATAAAGTTTTAACTCAGTTATGTCAAGGTCTGCTCTGATATATGAGATATCCTGATACTTTTTTTCTCCCTAGAACAAAATCTACCAATATTATCAGAAGGTTTTCTTGCCCCAATACCTAAAAGCTGTCCATCAATATCAGCAAATTATGAACCTGTGGAATCACATTAAGGCAAATGCTTATCAAGTTATCCCTGCTCTGGTGAGTACTCCCTTTTTATTTTAAATTTAAAAAATAGTTACCTTTTGTGGCAAAAGCAAGCTAAGTAAAGTGAAATAGAGAAATAAAATTCCAACAGGTTCTCAGGTGGAACCTGAAACAAAATTAAATAAATGAATGTAGGGTGGAAATTAGATGGTAAGTCAAATAGTACAAATGCAGATATAATACATGAAAATAACAATGACAAATTGTTTTTATATTGGATTTAAATTAAAGTGTTCACTTATATTCTTTCAGTTGATTCTTATAACAATTCTTAGAGATAGGTCAAGGTAGAGAATAATATTTATATTTTACAAAAATTCTAAAAAGTTAACTTTATTTTTTAGTTCATTAAAAGAAGAAGATTTCACTTTGGAAATATTTCCTCTAACTTGAGGAATAAATGGGAGAACAGGAGACTGAACTTAGAAAACTGACAATTTAATATAAACAAATATAGGATTTAAAATCAGATGATAATATACGGTGTTGATATTTATCACATTATTTCTTGGAATATGTTTTACTATGATTTAGTTTTTAAAATATGAATGTAGCATTTCTAATTATTTGAGAAAATAAAAATTTAGTACCTACAGTTTGCATATGAGATCCTTAAATATTTCCATGGAGAATTATTATTGTAAGCATTTTTTAATTGTGTCATTTTTTTTTTCTCTTTTAAAGAGGTACTTTTAAGATTCTTCAAATAACTGCTTCTATTGTATTTTGGTAAGTGACTTTAGACCTAAAATTTAAGCAATAATATAAATAAGATTTTTATTTGAAGAATGTGATCTTAAATAATATTGTTAATATATTTTCAATTTCCATAAAATTATATTTTTAAAATTTTTCTTGTACCGTCTTGCTTCACAAATGTATCCGTGTAACTTGGATGCATGTGTGTTTTATAAATATTTTGAAGGTAAATTGTAGTGAATCTCCTCTACAGCTAAAGATACGTTCAGCCAGAAGTGGTGCTGGGTGGAAATTGTCGTGGGCATAATGTCTGCAGGGACGTTTTCCTGTTCCCTTTGAGTTAAGCCTAGAAATTTAGGGTCAGCTCTTCTGTTTGAGAAGAGACAACATAACAGTAAGAGAGTCTCACACATACTTCAAGCCATTTTAAAACAAATGTTCTGCATCATTTTCTCTGGGGAAAAAAAATCATCATTTTTAATACATAAAATCTACTTCCCTTCTTTTTCTGGTTTCTCTCTTTGTTCGATCGGTGGGGTCCGGGAGGGGTGGAAACTGCAGTGCGCATGCGTGTAGCTGCTGGCAAGGCCAAGACTTTTTCTTACGTTACCCTTGGTGTCCAGGGTATTGTCTTTCCCGAATTTCCTTCTCACTAAATTTATCTTCCTGTCCTTCCGATTGCCTTGAATGCACATTTGCAGCACAACAAAGTGAGCTTTGAACAATGAATACCAACACAGGCGACCCTGAGGCCAATGCGCATTCCCTGGACACTGCCCTCTGCTCTCCCGGGCTCCGCCCCCTGCTCTCCCGGGCTCCGCCCTCTGCTCCCAGGCTCCGCACCCGCTCCCCCAGGCACCGCCCCCTTGCTCTCCAAGGCTCCGCCCCCACTCCCCCAGGCACCGCCCCCCTTGCTCTCCTGGGCACCGCCCTCCAAGCACCCTGAGCTGACCGCACAGCCACCTACTGCTTTCTGGAAGCCCCGCTGATTACAGAGCCAGTCGCCTCACATAGATTTTGTATGTTATGTGCATTTGATATTGTATTCTTATAGTAAATTAAGCTAGAATAAAGAACATGTTAATAAGAAAATCATAAAGAAAAGGAAACACATTCACCGTTCATTAAGTGGGACTGGATCATCGTAAAAGGCTTCGTCTTGGTTGTCTTCACATTGAGTGGACTGGGAATGGCGAAGGCGGAGGGAGGGTGGTCTTGCTGTCTCAGCAAAAACGTCCTCGTATAAGTGGGTCACTCAGTGAAAAACCACGTGGTTCAAAGGCGAATGGGAATAAAAATGGTTTATTGAGCGCTTGGGCTCAATAAATCTAACCCCTTGGGCTGTATTTACTAATTTATAGTTCACTTAAAACTTACGAAGTAGTTAATATCAGCTGATTTGAGACGAGGAATTGGAGGCCCAAGGGAGGTTAAAATATTTGTTTGTTTAAAATCCAATACAGATTTCCGGCCCCAGGGCTCAGATATGCAGTGCTTTGCACTGCTGTCACTTTGCACCCAAAGTCTGCCTTGGGCACTTTTGAGAGGATATGTTTTTATTTGGGGTACGCTGTTACACACTGTTTTGTCAAGTCATTTTTTCCTTCTGATGAAACACAGTCAGACAATATTGTAAAATATTGTAAAATATTTTCATGAGAGGAAAATAATAGCATAAATACAAGGGTCAGAGCTGAAATGCAGGTATATTTTGCAAACAGCAAGACTCATTTGCTGACATTATTCAAATATTTACTCTGCATTCCTTAAAAGCTCATCATATACCCCATGATGTGAGAGACTTGAGGGATGCAGAATTAGGATTCAGAACTTACCCTGATCAAGCTCTGTCCCAGGCAAGGACAGAAATGGCGACAGTGTTCTAAGTGCTACATAACTGGTAGGAAAAGGATACGGTAGCATGGTAAGATCAAGTGATGAATCAGAGAAAAAAATGTCAGGCAGAAGATGCTGAATTGACAGAAAAACTACAAAGGAAGCAGAGGAACAAAAAAATGTAAAACCAATTTTGAAGAATTTAATTTTAAAATTATTTCTTTAAATGCCAGTCCAGAGTCATTTTACATAATACAATTATTTTACTAAAATGAAGATTTCAATTAGATCAAAAAGGTAGGGGAAAAAAAGACAGCAGCAAGATTTTGTACACTGAATAAGCAATTTAGAAAATAAGAATAAATTGTTCCTTCAAAACTGGCTGAAAATGTAAATATGGACCATTTAATAAATAGAAGTACTGTTTTTGTGTGATAGACTGAAGAAGCTAGCTATTATCTCTCATCAATTTCTCTACATTAGCAAAGAACAATTTCCCTTTCCACTTCATAGACTAAAGTCCATGTGTAAACACAAACACAGAAGAACACCTGTGAGGTGACCACCCTTCCTGTGGGGACTGCAACAAACTGGTCAACACAAGGAGGTGGTCAACCTCAGGGACATATGGGGCATGTCTGGTCTATGAAAGTCAGCTCAACTTGCAGTGGTCAATGTAGGGAGGTGGCCAACTATGGAGGTTCTGCTGTAGTTACTAAAATCCTGCAATGTGTCATGTTTCCTTCTGGCCACCAGAAAATGTTATTAATACCTAATAATACTTGTAAATAATTACCTTCTGTCAGACTAGAATGGATAAGCGTATGTGTCCTGTACACAAACATTATCTTCTGGGATGTAAGTCCTGTTTTATCTTTTTCTTCTAGGTTTGACTAGAAAATCCATCTTCCACAGTTTTCTTTTCTGAATATTACTTCATGCTGCCAGCATGTTTGGACAGATGACGCAGAAATACTAAGCCCAAGACGACTCCACAGAATGTTCTCTAAATTGCTTGTACCTCACCCTGTTAGTTCATGTTGAATATACTGGGTCTGCGTTATGGTTTCATATGAACTGGGTCAGGAATTATTTAAGATGCTTCGCCACTCTTTCTGAGTTATGGAAACTTATTTCCTTTCCCCCAACAATAAAATTTTAAGTGCATGTATTGCTGTCCAATTGTTATTTCTATTGTTCATACTGACTTACGAGGTTGCTGATGTTAATGTAAATAGTACTTTAATGCAATAGTATTTTAAATCTAACACTGAAATACCTGGCACACTTTCTGGGCACTACAATTTTACTTCTCAAAACTGATAACCTTGAACACCACAAATTATGTTCTCCAACCACAACTGGGTTCAGATCCTTTTGCCATCATTCTATGAACACTCTGATTTATTCACAGTTACAATGTGCCTCATGTTAATCCTGAACTCTGACCAGAGCCCTCCATCTCCTCCTCTTATTCACATTAAAGTATGGAGCTGGACACTGAGAACATAAACCGTCCCTGCCCCGTCTCTAATGATGTCGCCAAACAATGAAACAGCAAAACCAAACATGCAGGTGGACACAGGGGTCACAGGGGGAAACTCTGAGGGGGTAAGAGCCCCCAAAGACAAGGGCAGGAGAGTCAGATCCAGAGGGAAGGGATGGGGACAGAGAATATTTAAGCTTAGACATTTGAGTGAAGCATTTGATTGTGATGGGAAGATGTGAGACAGGTCTCAGGGGGGTTGACACTATAATGCTGTGTACCTTTACCAAGTGAAAAGTCATCTGTAACGTCGCAGGGTACCTCAGCCTGTCCCTCCTCCCCTGTGCTCCGGTCCCTCCAGTCCCCGCAGCCTCACTTTTCTTCTTATTCAGCCTGAATACTGAAGACTTTCAGAAGGAGGAGATATATGGCTCATACTTGTAAAAGGTGGAACAAGTAGAAGCTAATAGAATTTTTCTTTGTCTTGACAGAACATGGCTTAACATTCTGATAACATTACAGCGCAGAATCCTCTCTCTCCTCCCTTGGCCCCACCGCCTTTCTCACACAGCCCAGGCTTCATTGCCCATCATTTTAAATATTATCTTGACAGCTCATGTAACTTCTCTGCCCCTCTACACTTAACCAACCTGGAAAACAATCATGTAGAACTCTGAATTTGATTTCTACTGCCACTCCACTTAAGCAGATGAATTTTAAAGTAAGTTTATGTTTTCTAAACTTCTTGGTGACCAGAGTCCTCTTACCAAACTATTTCTTATTGGAATGCTGCTAAGAAGCTTCAAATTTATCTCACCAGAAATCAATTTTCCTTTCTACCTCCTAGAAAGTACTGAACGCCACCACCCACCTCTTACCAGGATATATAAATAATCTGGTCTAAATCTGAACGAAACTTCAACTCTCTCCTTCAAGTTTCAAAGGGTATGTGGACTTCCTCTAGTACAAAGTTATAGATAATCTAGATTTTTTAAGATGTCCTCTGTAATCTATCCTTCTTGATGATGTCCACTATAGCAAAAGGAATAATGATGATTATAGTATCTAAAACTGAATCATCAGCTATGTGCAGGATAATTTACATATTTGCCGCAATTAACCTTACACTATTAAAATTACTATTATACATATTACTAATATAACTAACTATATACACTGTACCTTAAAAATAAGGAAATTGTGGCAGAAATACAATGTTTCCTCCAGGATCCTGTTGACTAGGATTTACTTCCTAGTATTCGTTATAACTTTCTTTGACAATTTTTCTGTAGATACTTTTTATGAACCCTTTTCTCCTGCACAAACACTAATGCTCTCAAGGGCTCTAAACTTAGCTGCTGCTTTTCTATCTCTACACATGTTTTTTATATGATCTTATTTGCTTCAATCAGTTTAATTGTGACATAGAATCAGGTGATTACAACCAAGCCCTAGTTCTCTAAATTCATCTCTAAAGTTTTTCTCCCTGAATTTAGACATACACACTCAATTATGATATTTATTGGTTTCTCAGATTAAAATGTATACACGGTGGCCATAAAGTTTTAACTTGGACATGAACTTTATGGCCGCCTTGTATAAATATGAGGAACACGTGTAAGCATTGTTTGACTTGAATGCCTCGTACTCACAACATTACCTGATATTCAGGTGAATTATCAAATTATAGAATAAAATATAGAAATATAGTCTATAGATGTAGACATCTTTTAGACCTAATGTTTTGTTTTGCAAGATTAAACTGGAGCACAGCATTCATTATATAGCTACTTCTTTCTATCGGTAAATAAGCATTGCAATGTGCCAAAGGCTCTTCAGAGTCAAGTTTATCTCACTGGGGTCGATGGATGGCTATAGAGTTTTTCTGTAATTGGGAGATATTTAGGAAATACTAAAACATAAAACACCTTATAGAATCTGGCCATTTGTCATATATGCATGACAAGATATTCAGTAATATTTCCTTGAGGAACATTTACCCTATAAATTGAACCCTTGACATTTTCAAGAGCAGAGCAGTCAGCCACCAATGGCAAAGCAGACTTTTTCCATTACTGAGAATAGCAGGACCTGCTCTGGGACACTGGTCCTCTGAGATCAGGTGCTGTTTGTGGAGCATGAGTGTGAGGCTGTTCCTCACACAAGGGCTCCTTACAAGTCTATCATCTGTTCCTTTTTCCAACTGTCAAATGTAATCCATTGATTTCCTATCTTGTTAATCACAGAATAATGAGCTTTATAATATACATGTTTTGGTGTTCCATTTTGAAATAAGGGGTTAGGTTCAAATGAGGCTCTTAAACTACACTTACAAAAAAGTCCTGCCTTTGGAGGTCTGAATCCCAACACCTTGTATAGTCGGCATCTCTATGCTGCTTTTTAGCTACTGGGTTGCATTTCTCATGTGCCTCCCGAACCTGTAACAGATGGAACTCAAGAATCGTGATTTAAAAGACTAAGGGGAGGAGGGGAGAAAAGGAAAGAAGTAGAAGAGGAGTAAAATAAGGCAGGAAGAATATAAAAGGAAAAGGACAGAAAAAGGCAAAATGATGGGAATGAAGAAACTACTGAACAGTTGCTAGCATTGGGGACAAGGAGAGGAGTTAACCACAAAGTGGTCACGTGAGGGAGAAGGTGGTGACGGGTGACGGAGCTTTCACGCCTGACGAGGTAGTGGTGAATGTGTGATTCCACAGATCTGTCAAAAACCATAGAAAGCTTAGCAATTAAGAATAAATATAACTAATCAAAATTTGGAAGAAAAAAGCCAGGATTTGGGGAATCTAAGAAGGAGCACAGAGTGTGCCAAATGAACCTGACAGGGCTGAGAATATGGGGGTGTGGTGGGGTTGGTGGGGTGGGGATTGGGGGGTGGGAGTGAGGGGTGGGATGGAGTGGGGATGGGTGAGGTGGGGAGGCGGCCTCCCTCAGAGGGTGGGCAAGGAGCAGGCCTAAGAAACTTTAGGAAATATCCTCTTGTCTGGATGTGGTAGACCTAAGATAAAAAAAATCACCAATTATTCTTATTACATCCTCCTTGACTGATAGGTTATTTAAACACGTGATGCTTAATTTACAAATATTCGGTAATTTTTTAGATATTTTCTGATACCAATATCTAGCCTAATTATATTGAACTGACGAGAACCTCATTGTTTCTATGTTTTAAAATAAGTTCACTTTTGTTTTATGGCCCTCCAGGAGCTCTGTGTTGGGGTGTGCTCTGAACCTTGACAACACTCCCAATTCTCATGCTCGGTGAGGCCCACGAGCAGCAGCTAGATCAAGCTGGCCAACCGTGTTGTTCAATGAGTTGTCAATTCATTTTTTTAATACAAATTGACTTCCACAGTTTGTTGTTTGATAAAATAATTCTCCTTCACTTTTGAAGAATATATTTCCTGGACATGGGATTATGGGAGGCCAGAGTTCTCCTCTCACCACTTTAAGATGTCCCCTTTCTGTTCTTGTGTCTATCATATCTGACAAGAAGTTTGCTATAATGCTCTTCCAAATTTATTTACAGGTACTTTTTTCTCTTGCTGTCTTCAGTGTTTTCACTTTTGTTTGTTTGTTTCAATGTTTGTCTTTTATTCCAGAAGTTTAATACAATGTGGTGTGTGTGTGAGTGTGTGTGTCTATGTGTGTGTGAGTGTGTGTGTGTCTATGTGTGTGTGTGAGTGCATGTGTGTCTATGTGTGTGTGTGTGAGAGTGTGTGTTGTGAGTGTGTGTGTGAGATTTGTACTTCTTGGCGTTCTGACTGTCTCATATCTGTTCTTTTAGTTTCTTTCATTAGTTTTTAAAAGCTTTTGGGCATTGTTTCTTTAAATATTAGTCCTGCTCAATTACTTTTTTTTGGTTGTATGATTATAATTACACATATGTTAGGACATTTACTATTTTAAATTTGGTAATTCCTATGACATATCTTCATGTTTTCTGATTCTTTTCAGGCTTTGTTTAGTCTACTGATGAGGCAATCAAATGTTTTCTTTTGTTTCAAATTAGTGAATTTTTTTATTTCTAGCATTTTCACTTTTTTCTTTCTTACAGTTTCCATTTCTGTGATGAAATTATCTATGCAATTTTGCATGTTCTCTACTGTTATTATTAGAATCTTTAATACAGGAATTAACATTATTTGAAATTCCCTATTTGGAAATTCCAACACCTGCGTAACAACTGACTAGTTCTGAGGGAATTCTGAGGAATTTCTTTCTTTCTTTCCTTTTTTTTTGCAGTTTTTTTGGCCAGGGCTGGGTTTGAACCCTCCACCTCCAGCATATGGGGCCTGTGCCCTACTCCTTTGACCCACAGGCGCCACCCAGAGATTTCTTTCTTTAAAATCTCCCGGCTTTTTTCTTGAATTTCTGTATGTCTCATAATTTTTTAACAAATGCTAGGTAGATGTTACACACGGTATATGTTGAGGTAAACATATTTGTGCTTGGACATGAGCACACTTTTCCTTCTGCAAGTATTTTAGCGTGAGCAGTTTTATTAATCCAGTAAACAAGCAAACAAACAAAATACAGTAGAACCTCTGTAAGTTGAGGACCCAAGGGACGGTAACAACTGTCCAGACATGGAGGTGGTGAGCATAGGAAGCAGGCCTCCTGCACTGACATGGACATGTGCTGGCCGTCCAGTCTATGACAATTAGGTCAGCTTAAGGAGGTGGACGGTGTAGGGAAGTGGCCAAATAAGGAGGTTCCACCGTACTTGGAAGAGAGGGTCTCTCGCTGTGAACAATTCAGCCACTGTTAAGATCCAAGAAGGTACCAAGCTTCATGTCCCTCTGGTGTTAAGAGTCTGGCACTGCCAACCAGGAGCGTGTCTCACCATTGAATGTCTTACTACATATTACTGGAGAGATGAGGTCATCAGCAACCAATTCATAGGATGGGGGCTCTTTCATCCTTTTTTATTCCTTGTAAATAATTCATGTTTGTAAGACTCATACAGGAAGAAAAACTACTCAGCTATTTTTAAAAAAAAATTATGTTATTCTATTACATGCCTGATATAAAATGAAGTAAAGCATGAAGTCCTTCAGCACGTTTGATGCCAATATATAGTTGAGTAATTTGGGGGAAATTTATTTAGGAATTAAGCTTACTGTAATTCATAAATGTTCTTCTACTGACACTGCAAGAATAAGTTTTCTTTTTTTTTATGGTTCTCTGAAATGAGGAAAGTAATTCACAGCCAAATCAGCCAAATTGATAGGTTTGTAAATTTTTTTATATTAGATGCTGATACATCTCAAAGCAAAAGAATGAACATTAAGTTTGGGACTTCTTATAAATAGCCCTGGAGGAAACTACTCAAGGCGCACCGTTCAGGTCAAGACCAGAACACACTGCTTAGTTTCCACCCTGAAACCCTTTTTCTCATATTAAGATGCTCCTATTTTTTTTTTTTTAATTTTCTACTTGATCTCATTTAAACATATTTCACAAGATGCCTATAAATGAATGGCACATTTACCTTCTCTCCGGTTTAGAGAGGTTGGTGGCACAGGGTGTGGCACACATTTAACCCGCACACACCTAAATGATCACTTCAGCACTGCGGGGAGGAGACTGGTTAAAGGGATGTTTGTCCTCTAAGTCTCCACTGGACTCAGGAGTTCACATAAAGCCTGGGAGGACAGGTTGGTTGCATTCAGGAAGCCTCATGTTCTTCCAAAGAACTGAGAGATATGGTCAGTCAGCCTTCTCTTTTAATAAGTTCTGTGAAGAGAAAAGAACCGAGAAAAGGAGAAGAAAAAAATTTATTATCTGAATGGTGTATAAATGGCTTGTTCCTCCTAGAGCATTCTGAAGCACTAAATCCCAAGTAATACATGGGGTTGATAAATAATTTGAGAGTCTGTGAAACACCGAAAAAAAAAAGGATTTCTGATGTTGACAAATCTTGGAGTTTTCCAGTTATGAAGTGATTTAAGGATTTTAAATTTTTATTTTATTTTATTTTATTTTATTTTATTTTATTTTATTTTATTTTATTTTATTTTAGATAGAGTTGCACTTTGTCACCCTCGGTAGAGTGCTGTGGTGTCACAGCTCACAGTAACCTCCAACTCCTGTACTTAGGCGATTCTCTTGCCTCAGCCTGCTGCCACAACGCCAGCTATTTTGTTGTTGTTGTTATTGCTGCTGCTGCTGCTGCAGTTTGGTCAGGGCCAGGTTTGAACCTGCCACCCGTGGTATATGGGGCCAGCCCCCTACCCAATGAGCCACAGCTGCCACCCAGATTCTAAAATTTTAATTCTGTTATGCTTCCTTAGCTGCTAATTACCCTTATAAGAATGAACATTATTATTATACTCTTTAGAAAGAATAAATAATTATTTATAAGAGTTACCAATTAAGTAGAACTTCATTATATTAATAGTTGTCATATTGAAGACAAAAGTCAAATTTAAGTAAAAATATACTTATTAGACTATGTGTAATGTAAGGCTGATTTAAAGTGGTATCATCTGAATAGGAGTTGTGTGGTCAGGTAAACAAGGATGTGACTTGGTAAATTGGTGTTCTTTGAAATAATTCATGATATTTTTGTTTCTACTAATCAACTAATTTTTTAAAAGCAGAAATGTCAAAAAATACCACAGGAAAAATTTAGTATAATAAACAATATTACTTATAATGGAAATTTATTTTAAAATTGCATAAAAAAGTAAATGTGCATTTTCTTAAATAGATTCTTTAACCTCTATTTGTAATTTTGGACCACTGTATATGATCAAAATTAGAGGCTCCCAGAAGAATAATGGGGTAAGAAAGGGACTCTTCTTGTTAGATAATTGCCATATGTCTGTGAAAATTTGGCTTCAGCAAAGTAAATCCTCTTGTTTCAGAAACATAGAAATAGATAAAGCAATCATTTGAGAAAGATCAAAATACGTTAACTTTGCATGGTTAACGTTCAGGCTGTTAGTGCTTCGTAATGAGCCATACCCTGTTTTAAAATAATTGCACTATATTGAAGAATAAAATGCAATCTTTTTTAGATATAATTCATGATAGTTTTGCTTTTACTGAACAGTTTTATTTTTTAAGCAGATATGTTAAAATATATCACAAGGACATTTTGTCAGTATAAACAATTTTAGGAAGATCTGTCTAATTGGTTAATTTGTTCTTTTTTTCTGTTTGTTTCTAATATGACCCATTCTCACAGTATTTGAGGTAACTTACAAAAATGAGCAAAACAGGATTTTTATGATGGATCTGATTGTTTTAGAGAGAACAAAAATAAGGTGAACGGAAATAAAGCCAGAGGTTCAGTAGGCATCTGTAAAGGAGGGGGTAGAGTTTGAAGTGGCCAATATAGTTGACCCTGAAGTTCCTGGTGGGCAGAGAACAGAAAGAAATGCAAATGCAGGAGACAAAGCATCAGTGTCTCTAACACAGTAAAGGCGCCTCACGCAGGAAGTCCCCGGTACTGGCACCTGCCAGGAATTTCTCCAGAGCTATGGAAACAGAATGAGGCCAGATTTGTTATATATATATTTAAAATTTAAAAACAATAGTGCACATGTCAGTCTTTTCATTAAATTGTCTCTCAATCAAAACCTGGTGTACAATTCCGAAGAACACGATAACAAAACCATGGTGAATAGGAGCTTAGCAGTCATAAAAAATACGTTTTGAGAAATATGACTTATCTAGCCTAGATTTTTTTAAGGATTAATCAGGAAACTTTTTGAAGTCTTATCAAAATAAACTTGAACATTCATTATATTTAAATAATATACTATTATACAAGTAATATATTCTCACATTGTAAAAATTACAGAGTGCAGAAAATAAAAGGAAATTATTATTGCAATGATTAAAGTCACCTTTTAATTAGAAATAATCCATTAAATATTTAGCCACATTTACTATTTAAATATTTAGCAATGGATCGTGAACCTAAATATTATTATTCTTAATAAAACAGCTTTTGTATGGTGTTTATATTTTTGCACACTATGAGAGTCTAAAGAATGTGGTAAGTGTCCTGGTATACACATTTTTTGTAAGTGTAGAGATGCTTTACATGTTTGAAGACAAGAGAGGCTGTAAGTGTTAATAATCAGTCAGCTAGAGATTGATGCCCTCTGAGGAAAACTGAGCCTGATCAACGCCTACATGAAAACACAGCTGCCCCACTATTCCTCAGACAGAAGGAAACAAATGATGATTACGCTGAGGACTAGAAATTTTTACAATTAGATCATATCAAACCCTCACTGACTCTATGAGAACAAAAATTTTATAAAGTCCACATAAAATGGCTACTTTTAAGCTATGTTGTTTCCTGATAACCCTTCCAAGAAAAATTAATTGCAAAGTGAGTCACTGAGTAACTAACTGAGTTGATTCTAAGACTTAGAGAAGTTAGTGAGAAGTCAATTAGTTGGGTATCTGCCCCTGCAAAAAATCATCTCGACTTCAGCGTCATTTCTGTAGGTCCTACTGACAGTGGTTAAGTGTAGGATGAAATTTTCTGTGAAGGGTATTACTCCTCAAACTAAGAAAGCCATGTATTCTTTTGCTGCTTCGAGAAATAATTTTAAAATACCTTGTATATATTCTGAAACAAACTATTTATAATATAAATATTCACAGGGTCAATCAGGATGAAGCTTCTTTTCTGGGCCTGCATTGTGAGTGTGGCTTTTGCAAGGAAGGTGAGTAAATAGGTTTTCAAAATTGTAACAAACATCAGACAATGGTTGACAGGGATTTGAGTTAACGATAAAGTCATCACAGTTTATAATAAGCAACAAGAGACATGTTGATGACATGAGATCTGTGGTGTCAAATTTTCAAGGGAAAATTTAAAAATCAAAAAAGGTTGAAATATCCAAAAATAAATAAGCAGCAAGGGAAAGAGGTGAGGTCAAAGGTATAGGGGAGTGGAGGAGAAAAACTGTGTACAGGGTACCAGGATCCCAGGTTGACAGTCTTCACAGAATATCTCTTCAAATCGTAGACAGCTGATTGGGCTTCCTCTGGCTGTGAAGGGTCATTGCTGGAGGTATCTATAGTCAGGAGGAACACTAGGGGGGTAGAAGTAAATGGACACTTTAATTTTTTATGACACGTAAACAGCACAGCATACAACACAGTGACTTCCAGTGTGATGTAATAGATAAGACTAGATAAGAATGGCGGTGTCAAGTTCTTACTCCTGGCCAACATGCATGGGAAATACCTTCTGTTTAAAATGGGAAAAATAATACCTACCCCATAGAATTGTTTTGTGGAATACTAGAACTCCAGTGCTGCTTATCATGACGTACTGTGACTGTTATTATCACCCTGTCCAGGTTTCAAAATGTTATTCTATTCCCTAAAATTACCCGGTTTAAGCCCTAATTCTTAAATGATTCCCCTGTGCTATTATTTATTCTTATTCTGCCGTGAATAATCTGTGGTCAGTTCATAAGTATATTGAAGCATCCTTGGAGAAAAAGCAGAAATGTGGTACTTTTGGTACTGAAAATAGGAGACCGCACGCACACACACACACACACACACACACACACACACAGACATGCACTGTAAATAAAACCTAGGAGGAAAAAGAGAATAAAACCAGTTCTATGACAAAGAGTTGAACGATTTTTCAGATGGTAAAGGTTTATGTACATTTAAATGATTTCAAAATTCACTCAGCCTCCTGAGGCATTTGTTTAAGTCTAAGTCATTAATGATGATAATGGTAACTATTACTGATATAGGTGACTCACATTTCAAAAAATAATTAACCATAATAATTATTAAATTTTGCACATTCTTCAGTAATATGGAAATGTGGTACAAATGGTTTCAAACAAATAACCAACTAAAAATGTCTTTTCCCTTTGTTTTAGAGGCGTATTCCCTTCTTCTTTCAGGTAAACTATTTTTCACTTATAGGCAAATATGTTTGTTTTTATCTTAAAGTATACTTAACATTTAAAAATTCTCTGATGTCTTTACAATGCAATTTAATGAATGCAATTGTTCTAGAAATATTAGTGCTTATATTCTCTTCTGATTCAACAGAAAATGTGGGAAAATATTATGAGGCATAAACATTTTCATGCTCAATAAATTTACCATAAAGTTTGTATTTGTGTTCAGTGAGCAGAGGAATTAAGTGAACCCTCTTTTTAGGACAATAAAATTTTTGCTGTGCCCAGGTTTTCCCCATGTCTAATACCTTATAATAATACAATTCTAATACCTTATAATAATACAATTCGTTACTTGAACAAACTAACTGATGACTTTGTGTGTGTAAATATTAGAGCAGAAGAAAGCGTGAAATTGTGTCACAACCCTGTGATCAGGTTGGGTATTCAGGCTCCTAGATGCTGAAGGGCGTGTCCCAGTGATTTAGATGATTTCTGTAGCAAATACCCATAAATTATCCCTATGTAGAAGGCTAACGCATGTATTGATTAACCAATAATAGACCTTTTTTTCAGTTTTGTCATTTTTGCCCCCAAATTCTGGTGACAGAATCATGCTAAGAAAATCACACTGGTACCAGGCATAAGTCTGCATTAGGTGAGTGTGCCAGCCTGGCAAACAGCAGGAGATGAGTGTGCCAGCCTGGAAAACGGCAGGAGATGAGTGTGTCAGCCTGGAAAATGAGCAAAAGATGTGCTCTGGGGCTTCCACACTAGTCTACCCTTAGACCTGGCAGAGGAGTAGAAGTATTTTCCAAATAATTTTTTAAAGGAAAAACAGTAGGAGATGTTATTTTGAATTTCTAATGAGTTAATACTTTAATCGTCAGATTAAAGCTAAGATCCATGACACCAACACTTGGCACTTGCCTCTGTACACGCCCTAGAACATGTTATCACTCATGCCTCCTACAGCCAACCTCAGCAACATGAGCCTCGAGGAAAAAATTAACATGGGAATTCAGAAACCCAACAACATCAAATCCAACAGAAAATTGGAAAGAAAGACACAATTTTATTTAGGAAGCATGACTGGGGTAACATCTCAGACATGTGAGCAAAGAAACTTTGTCCATTTTTTCCAGTATCTAGGATCTCAGTGCCTAGCACAGGTACAGCACAGAACAGACACACTCCTTTTGTAATTTTAAAAATAAATCATAGAATTTTCATCAAGAAGAAGTTTAAAATATGGGAGTGGTGAGCTCCCCGTTAATGGGCACAATGTTAGGGTGTATGGCACACCCCTTGCAGGCGGGACACAGTAAGAGGAACTTTGCCCAATAAATACATTGTAACCTAATTCTTTGTACCCTCGATTAAGCTAAAACAAGAAAACAAGAAAAAAAAAAAAAAAAAAAGCTCAAAATATTCCAAAGCCTTCAAGGAACAATCTTATCTATTGAGAAGTTCTATTGTGGGCCATGCCTGTGGCTCAAAGGGTAGGGTGCCAGCCCCGTATGCCAGAGGTGGTGGGTTCAAACCCAGCCCTGGCCAAAAACTTCAAAAGAAAAAAAAGAGAGAGAAGTTCTATTGCAAAGCCCTGCTTAGTGATTAGTAATTTTGTGGTGAATACAAATGATAAGCCAATGTCAGTCGCTGGTGCAAATAAGGAACTTGATACAAAATTGAATCAGAACATTTGGTTCCCTGTTTCTGAAAAATTTATCATTTGATGGGAATAAGATTTCTAAATGATAGTGTAGAAAAAATGGAATCAGTAGAATGTCATTGATCACACTGTACGTCTACTGTGTAAGAACCCATTTCAGGGTAACGGATTCAGCACGCACCACTGCAGTGTTTAAGAAAGAAAATTCTGAGTTAGTCAGAGATGTGACAGTTATGTCCAGTTATAGCCTTTGTAAATGCAGGTAGAGAGCTAAAGAAAAAAATTTTCATTGGTGGAAAATTTAAAACTAACATTGTTTTCTTTGTTGTCTTAGAAATTTTTCGCCTCCAGTGAAGAGGTAAAGTGTTTCATATTTATTTATACTTTAAGATATTGAAATATATTATTAATTACTCATTTTTCTTTAAAATAGCATTGTATATCTAATATTCTTAAATAATTCAATATTATTATGATTTTCCTTGAAAAGCTAGGAAGTAATTTAGGGACATTTTTACTTCTCTTCCTCTAATGGATTTAAATAATGTAAATACAAGTATATTTATGTTTATATATACTGTATTTTTTATTCATACTGATATACTGATATACTGTTATCACTACACTTATTAGGTTAAACACTTTAAAGTGAAATTGAATGATATAAATAACGTTTTACATCATTGAGAATTATTGCTGATAAAAGCAGTATTTCTCAACACATGTAAAGATAACTCCATCAACTGATAAACATATAAGGAATGTTAATGCAGTTTATCAAGTTTAAAAACTTTTATGTTATACAAATTCAAAACGCTTAAATTACCATTGAACTATGCAACAAATCAAACAATCCAGGTTCCAGATATGTAAACTGTAAGTGGCCTGCTCATGAAAACTGACAAATTTATGTTAGGAAATAAAACTTTATGTAGGTGAGACTAAGAAACGTTGCAATCATCTATAAATTTTACATAACTTTGTGAGCTCGGAGCTCTCTGAAAGTCTAAATGCACGTGTAAAGGACAAGCCTAGAGCAATAAAATAAAGAGGTCCCCCCCAAAAAAAATCCACTTGAAATTTGACAATGAATCTATGAGTAATGGTGAAAAGATACTCACATCAAACACGAAAATCATAGGAACAATTAAAAGCCAAAAGTCAGCCATCCCACATCCAGTCTGCTCACCCTCTTACTGACAGTTTGAGACGTTCAGCCTTGAAGGGCTAGAAGCTTTGACAGAGCTGAGGCACTTGGAAGAGGCAATGGCAGTGAACTTGTCAGTGGGGCGCTTCAGTGACCCCAGGGCACCAAAGGCAGTGGGCAGGGCAGTAGGGGACAGAGGGCGGTGTGCAGACACCACTCCTGTGGTCCTATGCCGGTCCAGAAAGGGCACGCACTTCCTTCTGTTTTTCTTCTGGCATACGCTGGCATCATCTGCAGCCTCTAACACTCACACTTGGTAAGCACAAAATACTGCTCTCTCACTAGGGTTCATTCACTTTTCTTAAGAGATTATTGCTCTCTATTTTGAAAGTTATGGAAGCACATTGTTATTAAAGAGGCTTACTTGGAATTCATCAAAATACTTCATTATCTATCAGCCAGCATCATAGTCACATCCTGAGTGACGTATCGGTGGAATGCACGATCAGCTTCAACTGACTTCTCTGCTTCTCCTTTAGGGTTACAATGGCTACAATGATCACACACTTCGTCCATCTCGGAGTACTCCTCATGGCCTAAGGAGTACTCAACCTCCTCCTCAGTCTCCACCAGTGAATGCAATGCCCATTTACCCTGGGAATCCTGACACGCATACAGGGGTACTGCCAGACCCCTGGATGCTCAGTGCTCCTGTAGGTGCCCAGAGCTACAGCATCGTGGGCTCGCCCTCAGCTGCTGTTCCTTCCCCTCCTCAGCCTCTTGTTGGGGGTTTTTCCTGTGCCCTTTGTTCACGTGTTAATGCAGCACCTACAGCACCTGTTGCCCCACCTGTTGCAGCTTCACTTGCTGCAGCCCCACCTGTTGCAGCTTCACCTGCTGTAGCCCCACCTGTTGCAGCTTCCTCTGCTGAAGACACACCTGTTGCTGTTTCATCTGCTGAAGACACATATGTTGCATATGCACATATTGCGACCGAGCTTCCTGCAGCCCCACCTGTTTCATATGCACATATTGTGACTGAACTTGCTGCAATCACACCTGTCTCAGCCAAGCCTGCTGCACCCACACCTGTTGCAGCTGAGCCTGCTGTAGCCACACCTGTTGCATATGCACCTGTTGCAGCTAAGCCTGCTGCAGCCACACCTATTGCATATGAACCTACTGCAGCCACACCTGTTGCAGCTGAGCCTGCTGCAGCCACACCTGTTGCATATGAACCTGCTGCAGCCACACCTGTTGCATATGAACCTGCTGCAGCCACACCTTTTGCAGCTGAGCCTGCTGCAGCCACACCTGTTGCATATGCACCTGTTGCAGCTGAGCCTGCTGCAGCCACACCTGTTGCATATGAGCCTGCTGCAGCCACACCTGTTGCATATGAACCTGTTGCAGCCACACCTTTTGCAGCTGAGCCTGCTGCAGCCACACCTGTTGCATCTGGACCTATTGCAGCCATACCTGTTGCAGCTGAGCCTGCTGCAGCCACACCTGTTGCATCTGCACCTATTGCAGCCATACCTGTTGCAGCTGAGCCTGCTGCAGCCACACCTGTTGCAGCCACACCTGTTGCAGCCTCACCTTTTGCATCCTCACCTGCTGCAGCTAAGGCTGCTGAAGTTGCATCTGTTGCAGCTTCAGCCAAATACGTTGCAGCCTCACAGCTTACATTCGCAACTGTTGTAGCTAAGCCTGCCGAAGTTGCACCTGCCGCAGCTGAGCCTGCTGAAGCCACGCCTGCTGCACCCACACCTGTTTCAGCTAAGCCTTCTTCAGCTACACCTCTTGCGGCTGAGCCTGCTGAAGCCCCACCTGTTGCATTTGCACCTGTTGCATCCACATTTGTTGCAGTCCCACCTTTTGCATCCTCACCTGCTGCAGCCACACCTGTGGGATGCGTGCCCGTGGCAGCCGAGCCTCCTGCTCCAGTTGCAGTACCTGTTGCTTGTGTGCCTGTTGCAGCTGAGCCTGCTGCTGGAGTAACTGTTGCATGTGTGCCTGTTGCAGCTGCACCTGTTACAGCCGAGCCTGCTACAGCTGAACCTTTTGCAACCGATTCAGATGCAGCCACACCTTTTGCGATCTATCCCGACGTAGCCACACCCATTGCAGCTGAGCTTGCTGCAGCGGCATCTTTTGCATACGCACATATTGCAGCCGAGTCGGGTGCAACCACACCTGTTATAGCTGACTCTGCTGCAGGCACACCTTTTGCAGCCGAGCCTGCTGCAGCTGCACCTATTCCATTTAACCCCAATGTATCTATGACTACTAGAGTTTTTCCCCCTGTAGACGAGCCGGATGAAGGTGAACCTCAATCAGATGAGTCTTCTGCCCCAAAACATCAAGTTTCTTCTCTCAACAAGGTAGGTTGCCTGTACCCTACCATTATAATGCATGAAATCTGTTGGGGAAGCAAAGAATACAGCCTCTCCACAAGCAAACAATATCAAATTTAATATTTTGAACAGCTTTATTGAAATACAATTCACATACAGCAATCTATACATAGCAAAAGTGTAGACTTTGGTAGATGTTGACATCTGTGTACATCTGTGAAAAGAATTATCAGGATACTGAAAATACCTAGCACAGCCAAAGGCTTCCTCCTCTTCCTTTGTAATCACACACTCTTCCTGCTCTCTTTTCTGTAACTACATATTGGTTTGAATTTTCAGGATTTTGTGTCTTTTATGTCAGACTTTGTTCACTTTTAGAGATCCATCAAGGAAATAATATGTGTAATAATTTCTTTTTACAGATTATTATTTTATTATGTGGATATGCCATAATTTATTACTCCTTCATCTGTTGTTGAACATTTTACCTTCCAAATTGGATGTCATTTATTTATTTATTGCATATTGTACTGGTTTAAACATCTACTACGATGTTACATAAAAGTGATTAGATGGACATCCCTCCTTTGTTCCTAACGTTAGGGAAAAACATTAGGGTTTTATTGTGTCTCTACACACATGTATGCACAGACATACCTGCATGAATATTTATTTATATAGTATATATATATATATATATATGTGTGTATATATATATATACACATATATATATACTTTTTTAGGTAAAGAAATGAAATTTTCTAGAGAGAGATTATCATGCTTTCATTTTGGTAAGTTATACATCTAAATGAGATTAAGAAATCACAGATTAAATGGATGAGATCTCATCATGAGAAAATACCTCTAAATATATGTTTACTACATAAAAATGAGACAGTTCAGTGGAGAGGAATGCTGGCAGTTTGTGCCTTAGAATATTCTGAACAATAGTGTTCAATATAAGGAAGAAACGTCCATATGGGAAAAGATGGAACTATGGATGGCAGAGGCATCGTTTGTCAAAGTTCTCACAGGTCATCTCAGAAGCTGTCCCTTCAGCCACACACTTCCCTGCACTCAGATCTACATCTTAGAAAACAAACAATTGAGACCCAAAGTCTCCCAGTCCCTACCTCATACCATCTCCCCAACAAGCCTCTCCACACCACTTCCCACACACCTCTCGTGGGAAGAAAGGCACTGTCCAAAATCTTAGCTGGACTCATGTCACCAGGGCCATCCTTCAGGGGGTGAGCAAGAAACATGGTCTGACCCTAAAGGAAGAATCTACTTCCAAAGCTGCACTGGAAAAAGCCAAGGCTTCATTTGACAGCAGTGAAATCGAAATTTCTACTGAGGTGGCTTCAGTAGCTAAAGTAAAATTGAAGAGCAAATGTGATGTTGGTTATTATTGTTGGCAATGCCTCTAACAGCAGCCATTGCCAAGGTAACTAAATGGCATCAATGTCTAGTTAAATATTTACCCCTGCTGTTTTCTTTCTTTTCTTTCATCCTTTCTTTCCAAATTTAAGGGTACAAGTGCGGTTTTTGTTACATGGGCATATTGTGTAGTGGTGAAGTCTGAGCACTCACTGTATGCGACACTCAAACATTGTACACTGTGCCTACCAAGTAAGGTTCATCACTCTCCTCCTCCCACACCCATTCACCCTTCCAAGTCACCAACCGTCATCCCACTCTGTCCGCCCCTGTGCATCTGCTACTCTGCTGCCTCTCACGAGTGGGAGCCTGCGGTGCTGGGCTGTTTCTGAGCTGTGTCACTTGACATAATGGCTCAGGTGCCACTTGCGTCACGGTGATCTCCTTTCTGGCTCTAGGATTCCACTGCATGTCTGTAACACATTTCCTTTACCGGGTCATCTGCTGGGTAACTCTTAGGTTGGTTTCATATCTTCTCTAATGTGAATAGTGCTGCAGTAAACATACTTGGGTCATAACAAAAGTTTTGAGATATACAAAATCAAGAAACATAAAATTCACATGGAAACAAATGAAGCCCTCCCAGAAACAGCAATGATCCGATCACACAAGACATGCAGAGGTGCATCAGAAAGGACGCAGTCAGCTGTGTTTCTTGGAAGTGAAATAAAAGACCACAGCACAGTGTGTCAGAAAACCATCCCAGTAACCTACGTGAAATAAAACTCTTTCTTTTAGGTAGACACCCAGCGGGAGGATCACTGGCCTAGACCAAAAGGTGGTTCTAACTTTAGTTCTTTATAATTTTCGTTCCTACCAATGGTGTACAAGGGTTTTCTTTTCTACGTATCTGTGCCAACATGTATTACTTTTTGGCTTTTTATTTATCATTTCTATTGGAGAAAAATGGTATCTCATTGTGGTTTTAATTTGCATTTCCCTGATGTTTAATAATGTTGAGCATTTTTTCTGTGCTTGTTTAGCCATTTGTATGTCTTCCTTTACCAAAGGCCTATTGATATGTGTTATTGATATCCGTTGCCCACTTTTTTTTTTTTGCAGTTTTTGGCCAGGGCTGAGTTTGAACCCACCACCTCTGGTATATGGGGCCGGCGCCCTACCCCGTTGAGCCACAGGCACCACCCTCTGTTGCCCGCTTTTTCATGGGGCTATTTGGGGTTTTGTTGTTGTTGTTGAGTTCTTTGCATTCCATGTAAATTCTGCTTATTCCCTCCCTGTAAGTTGCATCATTTGAAAATGTTTTCCCCGTTCTGCATGTTGTCTGTTTACTCATTTGATTCTTTATTTGTGTGCAAATGTTTTTTAGTTTAATTAAGTGTCTACCATTTATCCGTTTTTGTTGCTTGTGCTTTTGAAGTCTTAGCCATGAATTCTTTGCCTAGACCAATATCCAGAAGGTTTCCCTAGGTTCCCTGCTAGGGTTTTTAAAATTTCAGGTTTTATGTTTAAGTTTCAGTCCACCTTGAGTTGATTTTTGTAGATGGTGAGAGGCAGGTCTCCCCTTTCACTGTTCTGCACATGCAATTTAATTTTCCTGGAACCAGTAGGCAGGCGCCCTCTCCCCAGTGCGTGTTTCCTCTACTCCATCGAGCTCAGTCATTGTGGAATGTGGCATCTCTTCTGCGTGTCCTGTTCTGCTCCACTGAGCCATGTGCCTGTTGGAGAACCAGCCCCATGCTGTTTTGATTACTATAACCTTGTAGTATAATTAGAAGTCAAGTAACCTGATGTCTTTAGCTTTGTTCTTTGGGGTTAAGAAATTTTGTTATTTGAGCTCTTTCTTGGTTTCTTATGAATTTAAGGATTGTTTTCTCTAGTTCTATGAAAACTAATATTGATATTTTGATAGAGAGTGCATTGAATCTATAGATTACTTTGGAAGGTATGGTCATTTTAATGATGATTCTTTTGATTCATGAGCATAGGGTGTTTTTCTGTTTGCTATGTTATCTATAATTTCGTTCATCAGTGTTTTATATTACTTAAGTGGAATAGTTAGCTAGCAAACTAGTTCAAAATGTTAGCTATACTTAATAACTTCACATTTCAGATAGCATTTGTATTTAGTTTCTTGCCATATTAATTACTTAATTTACAGCAGGTAAAGGGGGAAAAGGCTACTTCTCTGAAAGTCTATCTGTTAAGGCAGAGAAGGAACTCTCTCAAATCACATCCTATCAGAAGACAATGTTGATCTGAAACCAAGACCCCCACACAAAAGATCCTGTACGTAAATCATAACATTGAATTAGCATTGCATGCTAAATGAATTTTGTAAGATGCATTGTTAATTGTTACAAGAATACACGGTTGCTACAAAAGTGCATAACTTTTGCAGGAAAATTTTTGCAAGAAAAAATACAATATATATAAGAAGACAGAAGAAATACATTTGATTCTCCTAAAAGTGTATGTTATTTGTGGCATAAATATTGTAGATGACCATTCAATATTATCCTTTAAAATAAGATTAAAATCACAGAGACAGAAAAGTCAACTTTGCTTTAAGTAAAAGCAATTTAGTAATTTTATTACACAAAACTAATACATTATTTTTCTTTTTCAGATGCTGATAAGGAAATCAGTGAAATCTGTAAACGTTGCCTTTCTTTCCTGAAGACTATTTCATTCTGTTAAATTAAAGCTATCAGTCTCACCCCATTGATTGATTTATGATAGTTTTTCATAGGACTTAATTTATATTAAAGTAATGTGTGCTTCCCCCCCCCAATTCATAATACAAAATGTCTATTCATAAATATGTGAATAACTGTCACAAATTTGAGCACGTGATGGCAATGAGTGTCTTTCTTTTGGAGGCTATCTTAATAAATACAGTACAAATAGTTTTACTTTTAAACATTTGGTTTCCACATTCTTTCTTTTGCAAGTGGACAGGGGGAAGTTAAAGGAAAGACATCAACCACCCCTCGGGCACAATGTGGGGGTGCAGGGCCCATCTCCTGGGTGGTGGCCTCAGCTGCAGCTGTGACTGTGCCTCACAACACAGACACCAGAGCCTTACCACGTGTGCCCTCATGCTAATTCAAAATAAATACAGAAATAAACAAGCACATGACTAAATCAGTAGAAATGCAAACGATTTTCCGTCACCCTGTGTTGCTCTTCCTTACTTTCTTGGTGACTTCAGTAAACTTTACAGGAAAAATATGTGGACATGTGACATCATTAACTGGATCATTTACCTGAGCCACCATCTTCATCTAAAAATAATTATTTGGCATTTGTTGACCAAAGTCTTTCAAATCATGGTACTTACTGTTTGGGGATATAAAGGAAGTCAACTTTCCAGCCCTGTGATGTCCCAACATTCTGTTCTCCTCCATTCGCTTTTATCTCTGTTTAAAAACCAGCTAATTCGACAGAACTCCAGAGGCACAGAGGCTCCCGTCCAGAAGGAGAGTTAAAGGATGGAAATTTAGTAAGTAACCTGGAGGATTCGAGCTATACCAGGAGAGAAGGTTGGAGATCGCACATAAACACCACTGAGGCGAGCTGAGACCACAAGGACGCAAACAAAAGGTACAAAATCCATCACCAAGCGGACAGGAGTCTCCCCTCCCCCCACGAGTCCGGCTTAAGGACCCTACAAACAAAAGGGCAGAAATCAAAAGCCCTCCC
>CAUYPK010092692.1:0-12673 GCA_963574355.1 Loris lydekkerianus | reverse complement strand
TAGTCAGTCATGTGTACTTAGGCAGGTTATTAACTTTTCCAGGCCTCCACTTCCCCATCTGTATTTGTGGATAATGGCAGAGTCTATCTCAGAGCCTTGTTGTTTTTGTTTGTTTGTTTTGTTTTGTTTTTGAGACAGAGTCTCACTTTGTCGCCCACCATAGAGTGCTGTGGTATTCATAGCCCACAGCAACCTCCAACTACTGGGCTTAAGTGATTCTCTTGCCTCAGCCTCCCGAGTAGCTGGGACTACAGGCACCCACTGCACCACCTGGCTATTTTTTCTTGCAGTTTGGCCAGGGCCGGCTTTGAACCTGCTACCCTTGGTATATGGGGCTGGCGCCCTACTCACTGAGCCACAGGTGCCGCCCCAGAGCCTTGTTTTAAGAATTAAATGTGTTAACAAAATGCATAGCACAGGGCTTACCACCCAATAAACACCATTTCTGCGTTGGGTCCTTTACCCAAGACTGGGCATATGAGCTGTTCTTGAGAGGCCTCCTGGGACTGCTCTGTGCTCTCCCTTCTCCCCCCACCATTATCCCTTGTCACGTCAGTTTTCTCCTTGTTTCCTGGTCACATTGAGCACGTGTAAGCTCATGGAACCAGAGAGCTGGCATTTATCCTTCTTGGGAACCCTCAGATCTCCCCACCTTCATGGGCTTGAGATCTTTCTCTACAAAGTTATGTCCCTCTCATCTTTCAGAATCCACATCCTTCGTGGCACAAGTTCTGGTTAACCTATGCCAGCCTAGTGACCTTGGGCAAGTTCCTTAACCTCTCTCACTCTTGGTTTCCTTATATGTAAAATGAAGCAAGCATCCCTTCCTCAGAGGATGAAAGAAGCCTGGGCAGTGCTGGTACATAGTCGATGCTTGCTAAATGTTCCTCTTTCTTCCTCTCAACTGTGTTCTCATTGTCCTACCTCTTCCTCTCCTTTAGCCCCTAACAATCTTCTATAGCCACAATGAACTTTCTCTATGTATGTGGTTGGGTATTGATCATGTTTTGGTCCTTCCTTCTTTCATTCATTCAACATTTGTTGGGCATTTACTACTTTTCTGATGCTGTGTAGGACCTGGGGGTGACTAAGACTAAAGCTTTGCCCTAAAGAGCTCCCAGGAAATTGCAAGAATCAAATATATGTATGTGTGAATAACTTTAGGGTCTGTGGTAATTGTCTACAAGGCACTTTAGCTCACAGCATATGCTGTGACTAACACTGCATTCAGCAGTCAAGGGCCTTCAGTTCAACTCATGGAGGGTTGACTGAGCCTATACTATGGCCAAGCACTGCATTAAGTCCTGGGAATTCAGGATAAAGAAGACAGTCAGGAGTCCAAGGGGGGCAGAAAGACAAGAAGATATAAGGAGTCAGGGGTGTCCAACCTTTTTTTTCTCTTCCTGCCACACAGTGGACAAACAAGAGTTGTCTTGGATCACACATTAAATACACAAACACCAATGAAAGCTAACCAGTTAAAAAAAAAAAACAAAACTGTGCATACTTTTTGTGATATCTGATGCTACAGGTAAGCAAAAAGTTCCTTACAAAATCAGCATGCGGCCTGCAGGCCACAGGTTGGACACCCCTGGATTACATCATGTGGACAGTGCTCCTGTGTCCAGGTATTGTTGTCTAAGAAGGGGATGACGAAGTGTAAGGGGTCGGGAGGACTTCCTGGAGGAGATGGCATCTAATATTTGAAGGGCAAGGAGGGGCAGAGGGTGCCTCCAGGTGGAGGGACACGGCCTATGCAAAGTCTGGGGGCAGCAGGGCCAGGTATAGGGCTCAGGTAACTATGAGTATCTCTGTAAGGTAGGAGCCAGATACAGGAAGCTCAGAGGCTTCAGTAAGATCTTTTCGTCTCTCTCTGCTCCCAGCACATTCTCCCATCCAATCCTTCAGCCTCAGTGCCAGAGGCCGCCCTTTCCCAGAGGCACTCACTGGCTTCTCCACTGCTAAAACCTGCCCTAGCTTGGAAGCCATGTGGCTCAGGCTCTTCCTCAGGGGCAGGGGAGCTGCAAAGGGAAAAGGGGAGGGAGACCCTGTGTGGGTGTTTAAGGTGGACAAGAAAGAGGGAACATCCCCCCAGTCCCCATGCAAGGACACTGACCAATGTCCAGGGTTTGTCTTGTGTTGTGATTACTCCATCCTGGTGGTAATAGCTATAGATGTCCAGAAAGAACCTGCTTTCTTGGCCACATCTCCCCACATCCCAGCTCTGCTTATCTGCTTTGTGCTAAGTCCCCTCTGGCCCCTGCTCCTGCCAAATCAGTTGCCACTAACTTGGTTAAGGTGAAGGTTCTCTCACCTTTCTGGAGTTTTACTACACACCCAGCATGGCACGCCATGAGGCTCCAACACGCCATGAGGCTCCAGCACATCCCATGTTTGAGGAAGGACATGTGTGCGCAGTTGCCACATGCACGTGCACATGCACTCACGCCCCCTCCCACATGCTAGCTTACAGTACCCACGCTCACACACAGGCGCTCACACCACTTACCCACGCTTCTGCTTAGAGACACACATTTGCATGCCAGAAGGGCCCAGCTTGCCTCTGCTCTTGTAAACTCCCTTCGGGGAGAAGCAGTCCTTTTGGAAGGTCCTGGGCCTTCAGCCCAGGGATGTCAAGTGCCAAATCAGAGAACCCCCTATCTCTGGCTGAGAGAGTACCAAAGGGTTAACAGAGAACATTTCCAGGGAGTTTGCCTCTTAATCAACACAGTTAATTCTTTTCCTTTTACAAACATAAATTCTTGGCAGTCAGTAACCAAGAAAGAAAGGAGAAAGAAAAAAACCTTTACCCAACATCAGTCAAATCTTTGCCTCTTCCTATTTTTTTTTTTTTTTTTTCAAGTTAAGACCCAGGGGAATTCAAAGCAATGAGAGAAATCCCAGCCCAGATGGAATGTTTTTACTAATATACGTCTGCAAGTTATTTAAATGTATGTTGAAGTGTGTATGTGTGTATGTGAGAGAGAGAGAAAGAGAGAATACGTGAGTTTAGCAAACATGGCTGAGTGGTGTGTGTGAGTGTGCGCATGTGCACATATGTGTGACTTCAGCACACAGCAGAGCAGAGGAACCACCAGAATCTCCGTCTGAGCCCCAGCTGTCCTCTCTTATCCAGGACTGTCCTTGTCTTTCAACTTAAGGTCTCTGAAGACAACAGCCCTATCCCTGCACCTCATCAGCTAGATGGCCTCAGTAACACATTCTGCTAACGATAACCAACCACCATACACGGTTCTTCCCCTCTTTCCTGCTTAGCCAGAAGGCTTGAGGCTGGAATTTCCAGTCCTGGAGGAGAGGGATAGTTGAGAGGCCCAAGCTCCATCCCACAGAGTGGTTCCCACTACCCCCCCAAACTCCCAAGAATGGATCTGCCTGGATTTGAAATCTGGGCTTAGACTCTGCCCTTGGCCTCTTGTTCTCCCCTCTCACAGCTCCATATGGTCTTCACTCTTCCCCCACAGAATCCACCCAGATGACAGGCTTGACTCTCACCCATGGACTCCACCTCAGCAAGGCTCCCCACCCAACCCCAGAAGCACCCTGGGCAGGTTCAAGGTGCAAGGGCCATGCAGACAACCCCCTCAATTCCCACTTGCCCCCAGCTCCCTCTCATCTGCTCCCTCCTGAGCAGACTTTAATTCTGTTAATCTTTCCTCTGAAATCATTTCTCTGGCCTTGTAATCAGCTGTGTGGATTCCAACTTCCTGATTTCCATGGGGAGATTAAACAGCCTTCTCCATCCAAGGCAGTTTGGATGGCTGGGCCACCCCCTGGGCTGGTTAGACCCTTCTCTGGCAAGGGGACTGCTCTTTCTCTTTTGAGTCTGGGCCCACCCTGAGTCCTGGGCCTTCCACATGGAGCTTCCCATGCCCCTACCCTGCCCCAGGCCCCCAGAGACAACAGCCCTCACATCACTTTCCCTTCACACAGAGCCCTCCCAGTATCTCCAGCCAGGCTTGGGCCTGGGGTACACAACTTCCTCTATCACCAGCTCTGGCAAAGGAACAGAGGCAGGGCTGGGATCTGCAGAGAGAGTCCTCAGCCTGCTCACTCCCCGCCCAGCCCCTGCTTTTCCTGGGTTTCTCTGCTCCTTCTTCTGGGCTGTGCTCTTAGGTTCCCTTTCTGAGAATGAGGCCATCCATGGTGTCCCCTGGCTGTGAAGGGAGAAGACTCAGAGCTCTCATCTCTCTGAGAGTCTGTCATCTACTTGCTCATCTTCTGGTGCCACCTCAGGGCCTGGTGCCCCGCTGAGCCTGGCTTGAGATAGAACAAAATGGGGTCAGTGTGGGGACTGCGTGGGAGGGGATGTTGGGAAGCAGGAACTGTCCAAAGGGAAACAGAAATGAGTTTTGGATTATGCAGCCTTTGAGCTCGCCTCGATACGCAGTGAGGTGACGGCAGCCGCTGGTATCTGACTTCCAACCTAGAAGGAATAATTGCTTGAAAAGGAATCTCTGAGGCAGAACAAGGGAAAAAGGACATTCTGTGGAAAGTGTCCTGGAATGCCACCTTGTCAAGGCTACCATTTCCCCCTGAAAGGGGTGAGGTCCTGGGGCCTCCACCTGTAGGCACTGACTTCCCAAGGACTAAAGATGCCCGAAGGACTCTGGGTCTGGCTTGGACTGAGGGCTTTGTAGATCTCCTGACACAGTGTACAAGATGTTATGGATATGGGCAGGATTAGGGAAGAAGCCCTATGGCCTTAATCACTGTTCTCAAGAGGGTCTCTCACCCCAAGAAGCTAAAAATCACTGCAGTAGAGGTTAACATGAGGTGACCTTTCAGGCTGGCCACAGTGACCCAAAGGACTGGCCAGAATAGAGCCTGGTGACCTCTGGCTGAAAAAAGGGGACTGGGTCAAGCTCAGGCAGACATGTGAGTCTGAGGGGCTGACTCTCGCTCTCACTTCTGCATGTCTCTGTGTGTGTGTGTGTGTTTTTCTAGAATTGACCTTGGTGGTGAAGCCTGTATCTTAAAGCTAATCTTTGCCAGATGAAATCCTGGTGCCCATGGTGCCACACTTTCGCTGCCTATAGACTTCATCTACTGGGACACTGGCAGGTATTAGCCAGTGATGGCAAAAGTGACTCAAGTTGAGCCCTGGGTCTTCCTGGGGTGTTAGTGAAATGTGCACAGAGAGGTGAGGGAGGTATGCAAAGAGAAGCAGAGGTGCATGATAAAAAGCCCATTGGCCCACCCCTGCTCTAACTTCACTGTGCCATGGTCTCCTGTGAAATGGCAAAGATGGGCTAGAGGGTTCCCGAAGGCCCCTTCAGTGTGGCCATCCTCAGTTTTAAGAAATACCCCTCCTGTTGCCTCCCTGAGGTTCCTGTGAGGGGTGGGGGGAGTGGAGATTACCCCAAATCACAGAAGATTTCCCAGCCCTCTGTTCTCTGCATTCCAGGAGCAGCCACCCACCTCCCAGACAGTCCATCTCCCTACAAAAAGGGCTGGGACCAAGAAGGGTTTTCCCCTTTCCCTTTTGGTGTGTGTGCTTGTCGGCTTTCACCCTCACATTGAGCAGGCCCGGGGGACTAGCTGGTCCTCTCTCCATTCCTGTGTGACAGGGAATGGGGAGCCTGGTTCAGATGAGTGTGGAAGGAGCATCCTGGCACCCAGGCCAGAGGCACACTCCCCTCTGGACTCTCAGAGACACACTGTGGTCCCACGTGACCCCTCTCAAGCTGGCTTCCTAGAGCCTGATGACTCTGTAATGTGTGCTGTGTGGTTTATGTACATGTGCGCGTGTCTGTGGATATGTGTGTGAATAAATATAGATAGACAGATATAAATCAAGGGTTTGGGAGGTGGGCGGTGGCACAGCCTGCCTGACGCAGCCAAGCCACTCAGTACTTCCAGGAGGGCAGCTCGGGTGTCTCCCTGCAGATCTGTCCTCAGTCACTTCCGCCTGTGGCTGCTTCTCCCCACTCCCCAGCATGGAGCTGTCATCATCACCAGCTCTTCTCGAGCTCCCCCCACCACCTAGCCAGGCTGTTGCTATATCCTCACTTCTTCCTCCGCAGCAACCCTGAAATCTGTTTCTTTCTTGGCCTCGGCTTCCTCCTTCAGCAGCCCCCTCATCGTGTCTCCATCTCTCTCCTCCTGGCTTGTCCCCTTGCCTCTTGGTCTTGTTTCTCTTGGCTTTTCACTCCAACTCTGTACTTTGTCCATTTTCCTGTGTGAGTGTCATGCACAGGCCTGTCTTCCTCTCTCTCTCCATTCAGCTCTGTGTCTCTCAGACAAGTATAGCAGCCAGGAGCTCTCCTTGGGGAATGAGCATCTCTAACCCCCTGCTTTCTCTAATCTCACTGTCCAGTTTGCTGGGCTGTGGGCAGACAGAGGTGGGAGGCAGCACAGGGAGGGAATGCATACACCCCACCCGCCCCAGAGGGCCTGGGGAAAGAGCAGCTGGGCCAGGAACCATGGACGAAACTCTGCCCGTGACTAAAAGGACTAAAAGAGGCAGGCCTGGTGCGTTTGCATGTCAGGTCTCTTTTACATAAATCTGCATGTTAAGCTGGAGGCCCTGGAGCCAGGTAATGCAAAACGATGCAAAATAAATTAATCAGTGTGTCCCACTGCAGGTGTAAGCCAGCCCTATCTTCCAACTGGCAGAGCAAACCCAGATGAGCTAAGCCTTCATGGGGATGGGGTGGAGCAGGCTGGGTGAGCCCAAGGGGGCAGCCTACTAGCCCATGCTCCAGAGAGGCCCAGGGTGGGGGGCAGCTGATGGCTGAAGATTTAGGGCTCAACTCATCAGTGGGGAAAGTGGGGTACAGGGAATTGGTAAAGGAAACTTTTCAAGGTTATCCAGCTCTCTGTGGTGGTGCCAGACTGAAGCCTGCCCTTTGAATCTCAGAAAAGTAACCCCTCTGCTCCTTCTGTCCACAAGCAAGTGAATTTCACTGCTCCATTTGTCCACAAGTGAGTGAATTTCACTGCTCCATTTGTCCAGTGCTTTGGGGGATCAGGGATGAGAATCTGCCCTTGGCATAACCCCTACTCTAACCATCTCTGGGTGCCCTGCGGACACGGGGCCCCGCCTCCCCTTTAGGAAAAGACAAGGTGCAAAGGAGGTAGTGGGTTTCCAGCCCTGGAAAGTGAGACTTCAGGGCTTCCCTTGGATTAAGAAATGGTTGGTAAAGGCCCAAGGTTTCTTCCAAATGACAGGAGGATGGGGGCAGGCCAGTAGCTCCAGAGCCTGCCCTGGATGCAACTCCATTCCTCCTCTGTCAGGCAAGGGTAAACCAGCCCTGGGAGCCCAAACACTCCCAAAGGCTGCTCCAAACACACCTGCAGTTGTGTAAAGAGGACCCACAGAATTGCACTGTGCTGGCCGTGACTGCTCTCCTTCTCTATGGCAGGAAGCGGGCCAAGGGGCCAGCCCTGCCACTGGAGAGTGCAGACTGACCACGTGTGCAGTGGTGGCCATCTCAGGAGGCATGGCAGCTCGTGCTTACAGGCAGGAGCTTGGGAATGAGCTGCATCTCTGCCTGGGTCCTGGTGTTACAACTTACCAGCTGTGTGACTCAGGGCAAGATACATTGCTTCTCTGGGCCTAGTTTTCTCATTTTTTAAAATATGGGTGGTAAGAGGGCTCTTATGAAGCTTAAGTGAGGACAAAGCCCCTGCACACCACACTGTGCCTGGCATGGAGGATGCATCTATGAATGGTAGCCATTATTGCTACTCCTGTAAATGTAGGTATCACAGCTAGGCCAGCCTAGGTCAGAGGGAGAGGGTAGGAAGCCTCTCTCTCCTATCTTCTCCTCCTATCCCCTTCCCCTACCTATTCTCTATACCCTCACCAGGGGGAACATTCTAGAACACAAATATTACCATACTACTTCCTTGTTTTAACTTCTTTCTGGCTCCTTGTTGTTCTTATGATAAAGCCCAAGCTCCTTGACAAGGCCTTACAAGGCTTTTTGAGATCTGGTTTCTGCCTATCTTTCAAGACTCATCTTTTGTCCTCTGGCAACCCAAGCTTGGGTCACACTGAGCTGTCCACAGTTACTTAGACTTGGCAGGTCCAGGCCCACCTCCTGCCCCTCCGTTGGCTGCTTCATGACCCCAGCTACACACCTCCTTTCCTCTTCGTGTGGAAGTTGCTGCCTCCAGAACACTTTACTCTCCTTGCTGAGGTTTGAAGGGAAGGGTTTAAGGGGCTCTCTGTCCCAGGAGATTGTGTCTGAGAGTTTGGAACAGGAAGGACCTCTAAGATCGTCTTTTCTGACCTCTTCTTTGACTGGAAGGGGTTTCCTCCAGATTCTAACTGCCCCCTGTCCTCACAAGCTCAAGAAGAAAGCCAATCAGTGACCTCTCCTGGACACCAAGGGTCTCACATTCATAAGTGTATTTGCATTTAATCACCTCTCCAAGGGAAAATAAATACATAGAAAAGACTTGGGGACCCCAAAAAATTAATTTCAAGGGTCTAGCAGGGTAACTCATGCCTGTAATCGTAGCACTCTGGGAGGCCTAGGTGAGTGGATTGCCTGAACTCAGGAATTTAAGACCAGCCTGATCAAGAGCAAGACCCCATCTCTACTAACAATAGAAAAAACTAGCCAGGCATCGTGGAGGGTCCCTGTAGTCCCAGCTACTTGGGAGGCTGAGGCAAGAGGATCACTTGAGTCCAAGAGTTTGAGGTTGCTATGAGCTGTCATGACACCACGGCACTCTACCAAGGGCAACAGAATTGAGACTCTGTCTCCAAAAAAATAAAAGATTTCAAGCTCCAGGAAGAGACCTCTGGGATGTATGTATTTCGGGGCAAGGGCTAACTATCTGATAGTTCTTCACATCTGTGCCCATATGGGCCACTGTGAGTTTTTATCCGGCCTGCCTCACCTGCCCAGAGAGCAGGACCCGTGATGAGGGGAGCAAAGCAGGGGCCCTCTCTGCGGAACTGCTGCTGCTGCTGACTTCATGAACAGTGAGGTGATCTCCAGTTAGGCCCACCACTGGCCTGCGGAAAGCACAACGGTCCTGGAATAAGAAGACCCAAGTTCAAGTCCTACTTCCCACTTAAGTGAATGAGCAATGAGCAAGTCACTTAACCTCTCTGAACCTCAGTCTTCTCAATCCTAAAACTGGGATAGAAATAGCTTTCTCCTCACCAGGCTGGTGTTAAGGTCATGTGAGGTGACAGATGTGAAGGTGTCCCAAACAATTCAACATTCAAACGTGTTCTTTGTCATGAAAGGAGACAAACCCGAGTTTCTGATTAGGCACCAGCACCCCCTGCCCTTGCTCACATTCTGTGCCTAATCACTTATGGACTTGGAGGTGTTGGGCTTATAAATATTTGTTCCTTATGGCCCGACTTTCATGAGTTTTATCAGCCTGACTGATAAGATAATCCTGCCCTGTTGGGTGAGCTCTGGCACCTGGTGTCCTGCATTGCAGGTGACCTCTGAGACCTAACTTTTTAATACCTAGCAAGTCAATACGAAGGCTCTCAACTTACAGCCTGGAGAGGAGGAGCATCCGAGGGGGCCTCCGAAATTAATTCTCTTTGTTTCTGGATCTGATGTCTAGAGTTGACCCGAGACTCCGAGTTAACACCTTTCATGCCAGATGGTGACTGGGTCTCCACTGGCTCCACTGAGCTCAGAACCAAAAGGGTTTTGAAAAGACTTGAAGTGAGCACCCTTCTCCTTTAATTAAGCTCAAAATCTCCATATCTATTTCAGCCTTTGAAAAGTGAAACCCAGGAAAGCAGGTTCCCCAGGCAGACAGAAGAGGTGTGTGAAATTAATATTCCATCTCGATTTTTCCTGTGTAATTTAATAAGTTGACTAAGCTTATCAGGGAACCCAGGCTACATTTAGCTACTGGGCCAGCCAGGATCACGTACCCGCCTCACTTTTCTGGTCAACAAAGCTCACATTAGAGCGGTTGACTGGTCAGGAGGGCCACATGTGAGGTGAGCCAGGGCTAAGGTGGAAAGCTGGGACCTGTCTCACCTTGGTCGGTCACACACTACCATTTGGCAACATGCCCCTATTCCTCAAATATTCTTGCCACAGCCTCCCAAAGTCCCTTGTGCAGCCTTGAGGGGCATCTGCCCTCCTGGGGTCTGAGTTTGAAGCCCTGGATCGGCCCCTTCAGGCTTATTCTAGAACTATTCTGAGATTGTCCTTGCCCTGTACCTCAGAGAAGAAAAGCAACTGCACGGACTGGCGCATCCCAACCCCCAGCAGATTCCCCACCCCTTTCTGCCCCTCTTCTGCCTCCAGAGGCCAAGTTCAGGGCTGCTTCTCTCTAGAACAGCAGAGCTCTCAAGGAATGTGTTTCACAAAAGTGAACTTCTCATACAAAACTTGAGAAGCCTGGCAAGGGAATCCTTGGAACCAGGATGGGAAATGCTGCTCTAGGTGTTAACCTCTTTTTGAACATCTACTGAGCTTCTGATTATCTCCAGAAAAAGCACTTGGTAAGGGAAGGGGGAGCAGATGCCAAAATGCATTTTCCATAATGCTAGAATTCTAGAGCTAGAAGGGGTTCAGCTCAAACCGTTTTTCAGCAGGTACATAGACTGAGGTTCAAGGAGGAAAGGTGGCCTATCTAATATTTCTTTGCTAAGACAGGGTCAGTGGAGCTTTAGTTCAAGACATGGAAAAAAAAAAAAAAAAAAAAAAAAAAAACCAAAGGGAAGAAGGAGAGAGAGAAGCAAAACTACTCTGTTATAGGAGGTGTTGGCCCTCATGCCTGGGCCACAGAGAAAGTGGCTGGTCCTCGTCTTCTGGGACGTGCCCCTGCTCTAGGATCCCCTCCGTGCTCTTGTTAGAGTGTCATCCCTTTAAGCACCCAAGCTTGCTCCTTCAGTGGGCTCCTGCAAGCCAGGGGTGGAGTATTAGGTTATGGTGACTAACAGCAAGGGTTCTGGAGGGCTGGATCAAATCCTGCCTCCACGACCATGCTTATGAGGCCCAATCAAGTTACTAAATCTTCTTTGTGCCTCAGTTTCATCTTTCATAGAATGAGGATAATAGCAACCACCTCATCACATCCACAAATGAGATAATATGTGTAACATGCCTGACATATATTATACCAGACCATAAGCTCCACGAAGGCAGGGGTTTTGTTTTGTTTCCTGCTATACTCTTGGGGGCTAGAATATGTTTTGCCCCGAGTAGCTGTCAGTAAATACATATAGAATGGCTGGATGCAGCATGTGGTTCTTATTATCATTATTTCCCTTAGTGGTTATTATCATAATTATTATAGCCTAGACTGCTTTCTTTTTCTACTGCATCTGCCTTTTCTTTTCTTTTCTTATTCTGGACTCCTTTCTGTCATGGCCAACTTTGCTCATAGTCTTTCTTCCTTGCATGTGAATCACACCTGCAGGTTCCTGTCTGCTGTTGGTCTCTCCACCTGTCTCCTCTCACCTGCAGGGGGAGAGGGAGAACCGTGAGGCTGAGTCCAAACCCTTGCTTCCCTGCCCAGCCCCCACACCAGCCCGTGTCACATTGCTTCTTCCCTTTATGTAATTTGAAATTCTGACCACCCTCCTCTAACATCCTTTGTACTGCCTAATAAGTCAGGGTGGTCAAAAAAAAAAAAAAAAAAAAAAAATCCCATCTTTTTTTTTTCCTTTCCGAGGAAGGCTGTCCACTTATTTTTGTTTTGTCTGATTCAAAACTGACTGATGCAATTCCCTTCTGCTCTGACAAATGGGGACCCTCAGCAAAGAAGGAAACAGAGCCAAAGTGAAAAGAGAAGGGGTCAGGGGCTTGCTGGAGATTTATGAAGTTCCCATTGGCAGTGCAGGCAGCTGGACAGTTCACTTCTATGCTCAGGCCTTGAGTTTCAGGAAAACACAAAGCCTCCATTTGAGTCATTTGGGTGGAGCTGGTGTTCCTATGTGTGCTATCTTCCCTTTTTCCTCTCCCTCCTAAATTGAGAGCAGTGAGCAGTGAGCAGTAAGCAGCGGGATTGCCTGGTTTCTTCTACCTTTGGGATTCAGGACAGTGGGGCAAAAGACAAAGAGATAATCCTTTGGTTCTCAAATCCTATTCTCACTCCCTTTTCTTCACCCCTGGGTTTAGATTTTTAATTCACTTTGAATTGGTGATATAGAGGGGAAAATGTGTAGGACATTGATAGATTAAATTGCAATACATCATACATAACTCAACCTCGCAAATGAACACAGGCCCATGAGCATAGGCCTGGAAGAATGAGACCACAGCCATTAAGAATTGGCTCAAAGGTAGAAAATAATAGTAATTAAAATAAGGCCTATGCTGTGGCCTTTCACACTCTGAATTGTAGTCTGCCAGAAACTGGACTGATGTGACCTAAAGATAAGCTACGACATGATATAGTCAATCAGACAAACTTCAGGGGGTTGCTGTGTGTTCTGTTAATGTACACGACTAAAAAACAGATTCTATTAGGTTGTTTCAAAAGTTTTGTCCGTTTTAATGTCATGTGTTTTTGTAGCTCCATATCTCAATAAATATTTATTCTACTGTGTCATGGTATATACTGATCAATGGAGAATTTTATACTCTATACATTGATGCTGTTCATTTTTTTCTACTTTTAATTTTTTTTATTCTTTTCAGCCTATTACTATATGATGTCATTAAGCGATTTTCGGCCAATTTTTCTCTACGAATTCAAATTGAACCAA
>CAUYPK010092686.1:0-28104 GCA_963574355.1 Loris lydekkerianus | reverse complement strand
CTGTACCAGAATGTTTATTGCAGCCCAATTCATAATTGCTAAGTCATGGAAGAAGCCCAAGTGCCCATTGACCCACGAATGGACTAGCAAATTGTAGTACATGTATACCATGGAATACTATGCAGCCTTAAAGAAAGATGGAGACTTTACCTCTTTCATGTTTACATGGATGGAGCTGGAACATTTCCTCCTGGGTTTATACAACTGAATGCTGCTCCTTCACCCTGGAAGTATCTCTTTTTTGTAAAATTTCTAGTTTAAAGTAGTTTCTTTTTTGTAGACAATCACCCATTTCCTATTGCCTGAAACCTTCCTTTCCTTCAGAGGTGGAAAAGATGCTTCTTGTCTGTGTCCTCATAGTACTATTTAATCATCCATCCATTCATTCAATCATGAGATATTTAAACAGTCCCTGTCCACCCTTCCCTCTTAGTATGTGACTGTTAAAGGAAACCCATTACATGCCAGTTACTGCTCCATATATTAGTGTCTTTGACAGAAAGATAGATAAATAATCATGATAGTGTTTTATCAAGTGCTTCTAAAGTGGTAAAACAAAGCAATTATATAGAATTATTGAGGGAAGAGGCAGATACTTGCTTTAGGGTAGTGGCCCAGAAACTCCTCTCTGGAGAGATAAGATTTGCACTGAGACCCGAATATGATCAAAGAGCCTGATGTGTTATGAACTCAGAAACAGTATACCAAATAGAGGGGACATAAAATGCAAAGGCCCTGACACATGTAAGAATGAGTTTCACAAATTAAAGAAACTGAAAGAAGTATAGCCTAGCTCCTCCTGCTGGTATGTAACACACTGTGGTCCTTTCATTATATAAGAGTTCATACTTCAAGCTTCACAAGGCTCTGTTAGGCCTCTAATCGTCAGAAGTCAGAACTCACACACATACACACACCTATAATTTATTAGGCATACAAAATATTTATGAAAAAGTGGGATCAATGTTTACTTGTTTACTTCTTGAGGTCAGGAGCCATCTTTATATATGAGTCCACAATGGCTGTCATCAAACTTGACCCAAAGAAGGTATACAGTAAATACAGTCTTTTACAAAATGAATGGATGAATGAGTTAATTAATTAATTGATGCAGAAATAATTCAAACGTTATATCTTCTGGGCACTTATATTATACATTTAACTATAAACTAATTTCTGAACCATGTCGTATGTCCTTAACATGCCTTTGCATTAGGTCAGAGAGGAAATAAAATAGGGAAGAGACCTGATGCTGTGATCATCATCCTTTTTCCTGTTCTCACCTGATTGATCAGGGATGTGTTATTCTACCCTAGGGAACAGGTTGTTTGTGGTTATTTGTACTTTGAGGTGGCACTGCCAAAAGCCCTTGAGAGAGGAGTGCTGGATACTGTTTACTGGATAATGGCTAATCTCAGGTTTCTTTTGCTGCCATTGAGATAAATGGGGCAGGCTGAGAACTAGACCAGGAATCAAGCAAGTTTACAGCAGGGAGCAACAGAAAACTTGTGTTGTATGTGGTCTTTACTAAATCTCCAGAGTTTGTGTGTAGCTTTACTTTAAGATAAAATGGAAACAGGAGACAGGGAACATACATTTATAATTACTTAATAGAGTAATTCATTTTTCACTTGAATCATTTGTTTCTCCTTCTCCCTTTTCACTTGTTTCTCTTTCTCCCTTTCTTCCTTTTCATGTGATCCCAGTCCTGCTCCTATACATAGTCTCATTTAGTGTTAGGTCAGAATGAACAAGAGATGTGAATTGTATTTTTCTTCTACTTACAGATGGGAATAATGAACCCCAGAGAAGGCATGGACATAACCAAGGTTATGACTGGAAATAATTATGACATTCATAATCCACCAGGTTGCCACCTGTCTTTTCAGTTGTTTTAGATTTAAAATGTAAGTACCTTGAGTAACTTGCAAATTTTTTGTGAAGACTTAAATAGATCTTACTTTTATTCTCCTGAAATAGAATCCAGAAGAATCAATACACTACACCTTTTTGCCAATTTAACAGTGTGGTGCTACAGAACCCCCAACTCAAAACTTCTTCCACTAGGCCCCCTATACAGTAACCAGCCTCACTCCTAATAGTTTCTAGGAAATCTAATCATAATGAACTGTAGTTTGGCAATTTGATACCAAATGAACATAGGTGCCGATATTGTTGTTGAAACTCAGTACTCCAATGACATTAACCATCTATCTGAGATAAATTGTCATCACCACTGCCCTCATCTCAGAGACTACCTGATTGTTTCTCTTCTTGTGTAATTCTCCAACTATTTTTCTCAGACTTGGAAGAATCCTTTTGAACTCCAGAACTTATCATGTGTTAATAATAAAAAGTTCCATCCACTTCCCAAGACATAAATTTCTTAATGTCATCACTTTCTTGAATGTCTAAAAAAGATGACTTGGAAAGAGAAGATAGTTGGGACAAAAATGTGGTTAGATGATCACTACATTCCAGCCACTTGACAAGACAATTTTTTTGAACATTATTGTGTGTGTGTATGTGTGCATGTGTGTGTATGTTTCCTGAGACAAAGTCTTACTCTGTTGCCAGGGCTAGAGTGCCCTGGTGTCATCACAGCTCACAGCAACTTCAAACTCCTTGGCTCAAGTGATCCACCATTCTCAGTCTCTCAAGTAGCTGGGAATACATAGGCATGCCACCATGCCGGCTAATTTTTCTATATTTAGTAGAGATGGAGTCAGCTCTTGCATAGGCTGGTCTAGAAGTCCTGAGCTCAAGGGATCCTCCAACTTCAACCTCCCGAAGTGTTAGTATTACAGGCATGAGCCACCATGCCTGGCCGTTGTGTGTTTTAAATAGAAATTGATATATAGCCTATGTTATAATTAAAAGACTAAGGCTCAGGAAAATCTATCATTCCCAAGATAAGACATCTTTTTTTAAGTGTCAAAACTGCTACAGCAAGCCTCCTCCTTAATGCATTATTGAATGTATTTAATGTTCTTTGGATTATTGAAAACAACTGATTAAAAATACTAAATAAAAAAATAGATAAGAATGTCATTTTAATGTGTGTGTGTGTTTTCCTGAATGATGTTTTGGCCTCTTTCCAACAGTGTCGTTTACTGTTGGGTAATAAGTTACAAGTCTGTGATACCTATAGCTTGATATAACAACACTATATTTTTTGAGAGATGTGTACCACCATTCATCTTTCATAATTTTCCACTCACTTTATTGATTTTAACCTTAAATTTTCCTTCAACTGTTTTTTGATCTTCTTTAGATTTTACTCTTTGAAAGAAATAACTCTTTAGATGTCTTACATAAAAATTTAAAGAGTAAAGTAATAGTCACAGAAAGTAAATAATAAAAATCTTGAGAAAATGAAGTCTGGACAGATGACATGAGAAATAAAACCACTATTTTAGTGTGTACTCCACACACACACACACACACACACACACACACACACATATATATATATATATATATATATATACTCCAGTCATATATATATACTCCAGTCATATATATATATGTATGTATAATCCTCACTATATGCCAATAACAAACGATGCATACAGGTCACATTTAAGTACCATTTGTAATTGCTGAAGTCAAACATGACTGGAGTATTGCAATTTTAACATAGATTTTTTTTCCTTTTTAAAAATGTGTGTACATTTTTTGGCACTATCTATATATATAGCAGGTCCTTCAAGAGGTATTATAGAAGAAAGCACTGTCATCACTACAGGAGATGACAGCTCCATGCATATTATTTCCCCTGAAAGCTTTCCAGTGGATCAAAATGTGATCTTGATGATGTGACCCTAGGCCTAGGCTAATGTGTGTACTTATGTTTTAGTTTAGAACAAAAATTCAAAAGTTTAACAATTTTTTTTTTTTTTAAACAGGGAAAAGCTCATAGATTAAGGATGTAATGAAGAAAGCATTCTTTATACAGCTAGGCAATGTGTTTGTATTTTAAGCTAAGTGTTAATACAAGAATCAGGTTAAAAAATTTAAAAGTTTGTAAAGTTAAAAAGTTATATTAAACTATATTTATTATTGAAGAAATTTTTTAAAAATAAATTTTGTTTTATTTTAAACTTAAAGCCTAAGTTTTCAGTGTTTATAAAATCTACAGTGGTGTATAATAGTTTCCTAGCTCTTCACATTAACTCAGCACTCACTCACCCAGAGCAATCTCCAGTCTTCCAAGCTTCATTCATGGTCAGTGCTCTATATAGGTGTACCACTTTTTGTCTTTTGTAATGTATTTTTACTGTATATTTTCTATGTTTAGATATGATTTAATACACAAATACTTAACCATTGTGTTAAAATTGCCTACAGTATTTAAAACAAAAACAGAAGGTACCTGTTTGTAACCTAGAAAAAATAGGCTATACTGTACAATTTTGTATAGTAGGTTATACCATCCATATTTGTGTATGCAGAATTCATGATATTCCCATAAACATAAAACAGGGTAGGGAAGCATTTCTGAGAAGGTATTCTCATTCATGACTGTAATATCAGTATTTGCCTGAGTTTATATAATAATCTAGGGCATGAATTAGAACTAAAATTTTATTGTTTAACTCTTTCTTTTTAAAGCTAAATAAGAAGCTTTAGAAGGAAATAAAAAGTAGATACAAGTGTCTACTTAGCAGATTTGAGATCATATTGAACAAAATTAATTAAATAACTCAGGGTAACCCTGGAACTCAATGGTCACTATTATCAGAAATGAATAAACATCTCTGTTGTAAGGATCTTCTAAGTCAGAAAAGCATAGTTGATATAAAATCAAGTGAGATGAACTGTACCAATTTTTTTTTTTTTTTTCTCAGCTGTTGGACAAGAGCTGCTTGTATTTCCAGAGTTAAATCTTGGCTAAAATATGGTGGAAAAAGTGCCATCTGCTCATCCATTGTCTACATATAGAAAAAGGACTTTAGTTAAAACTCATTTGAAACAACAGCTGAGGAGGTCTGATGCTACAGAGCATGGCAAAATTCAGGACAAAAAGTCTGGGCTGCTTCTCTGGATCTGGCCTGAGGGTTGTGTCCCAACTCTAACAACCAAGCCTAACTACAAAGAGTGCAGTCACAGCCACATTACATATACATTTTGGAGAAATCTGTTAACGTATCTTTTTCTTTCTTGTGGTCTTACTGAGAAAATATTCTAAGTATGCTTGCATGGTTTAAAATCTGTAACCAAATTCATCAATGCCTATTGCTAGGGGGAAACACAGTCTAGTTGAACTAAAAGCTGCACTGAGCATGAAGAAAGAAAATAAGTACTTAGCCGCAGATGAAGCTAAGCCATACATGGCAGCAAGTTCTCTGATGATAACGATTGATGCCTGTGCTATGTCAAAGAGGGTGACTGGAACAGTGTATTCTTTCTCTCATGTCCTACTCTAATCATCAGGAGAGCTTGTTTTCATTTAATATCCTCAGTCATAGGGATAAATTGACCATAATAAAATGGAAGTATTATGAATAGATGCTATATTTCTGAGACTAGTGATAGCATAGGGTTAAAGTGTTTGCTTTGTCTGGGGGCTAAATATAAAAGGAAAGCAAACGATGCACAATTGAATTCCTTGATTGTTTTTGCTTTTTGAAGTCAGAGAAAATACAGTCCATATACAGTATATCCTTTGTAAGTCGACTACGTAACAGGCTACTTATGTTCACCACATATTATTATTATTATATAATATATATATATAAGCAACGAGGTCTACTAAACTGATATGTATGTGTGGTGCATGTCTGACCTATAAGATTAGGTCAATTTAAGGAGATGGGCAATGTAGGAAGGTGGTCACCTATGCAGGTATTTAAAATTAGGAGTATTTTCCTTAATGAAAATATCCATAATTTATGCTCATTATTTCTTGATTTCCAAAGTTACTCAGACTTTTGAGTCTAGCTTTATTATGTATCCTGCAGAAGACTTTACAATGATGTTTCAGTTACAAACCTTCAGTTTCCTCATTTGCAAAATGAAGTTATGATTATTGTGCTGATTTTTGCACAGAACATTTGCAGAGGCATGTGGGATTATGCATGTAAAGATAATTTGTAGATTGTAAATCCAAAGTTTCCAGATAATTCCTTATAGATTAAGGTTTAAAATATTAAGGTCTATGCCTCTACCTATTTATCTTCTTACTCATCTGTATTTAATAAACATCTATTCCATACCAGGATCCTCCATAACTTCCATCCACAAACATTTGCTTAATTCTCTGATAAATGTTTGGGGTACATCTTTTATTAAAATCAGGATGATCAGTGTTGCTGGGATTTGAAATCAGTATCTTCCAATACAAAGTCAGCCACTGTTATTTTCCAGGAATCCAGATTAGAATATACTTGATGTAATAACTGACGTCAAAAATTGAGATTTACTTTGGCAGTACCACAGGAATTATACTCCTATAACTTTACAATATAAACTTTCAACCTAGTGGTCTTGTCAAAAGCCTATTCTTTTTATCCACTTTAATGATACTTGGGAGCCATAATTTATTTCTAAAACAAAGTTGCAAAGCAAGTGTTCACTATAAAATAAATCAGAGATAAAGATGTTTACAAATGATTTTCTGAGTTGTCATAGAGAATGCAGTGTTTCAGGGTTATTTTTTTTCCATTTCAGAGGCAGTGTTTATATACAAAAATCTTGTAATACTCTTATTTTCATTTCATCTATTGCAGCTTTTTTAGGAGCACCACTGTCTTCTAAAAACATGTAAAGTGTCTAAGATTACGTCTATTTGCATCACATTATGTAACCTGTTGAAAGGACAGTTTTTTATAATTTTTTATAATCCGACCCAAAATATAATGGTCTACACATCAAATCTGAGTGATATTTCAGGAAACGAACTTTAAACTACCAAAAGCCCCCATTTGGATAGATTTGCAAACTCTGCCCCAGCCATGTGTTAGGGGGTGGGGAAATCCACCCTATATCCAGAAGTGGAGCATGTGACTCAGTTCTAGCCAAGAGCGCCCTGACCTCCTAACCAGTGTTTTGTTCAGATGTGAGCATGTGATCCAATGACAGTCAATGAAATTCACTAAAACTATTCCTGAGTTTACTAAAAATGATTCTTAAAGTTTCTGCTGTAACTACCTGAAAGTATCTGTGAGGAGTATTACTGTAAACATTTTTGACACATTGAGGAGAGCCAAGGGAGAGTAACCAGGCCCACTAGTTTCCACATTTAACATGAAAATATTCATATATGTAAAACAAATGAAGCTATTCTACAATGATCACCAGATTGCTAGCCACCTAGATTCCAAAGTTAACATTATACTACAGTTGCTTTATCAACACCTAATTTATCTTTTTCCACTTACCAATCCATTTAAATTTTTGATGCATATCAAAGTAACTCACAAACTACTTTTATAAAATTTCTAGAGCCTCTATACCTATGCTAGCCCATTATTGTATTAATAAATAGATTTTACCTTTTGTTGAAGCTAGTCTCATGCAAATGGCAGAGTGAGTTTATAACTTAAGATAGCGAGTTTTTTTTAATGGTACAGTGGGCTTTTACATTAATATTTACACAGATTTGTTATTTGGTTATTTTCCTCCTTTCTTCCCCATTCATACAAAGTATAAATAAAAAAGAATCAGTCAAACGTGATTACAAAATTCTATGAATTTTTGCAGTGACCCTTGAAATACATTCCCATAAGTCACTTCTAAAATATATGCATTTATTTTCAAATACCTCTCCCTTGGTGGAATCTGTTTTCATGAGCCAATACTTTGTCATAACATAATAAGAAATATTTGTTGTAAATGTTTTTAGTGAGTGTTATTGCAGAACATTTTCCAAGTTACTGAAAGTATATTTTGGAATTTCAGCAGTTACCAGAGCCTGCTAATGAGGAAACAGTTTATGTTGTAAAATTTTCAAAGCCTACAAATCATAATTGGATCATGAAGAGATCGTGAAATATCAAATATTATTTTAAGTGACTTCTAACAATAAAATTACTGCCTGGGGATTTTTCCAGTACGAAAGTTTAAAAACTTTTTTTGCTAAAATCTTGGCCTTACAGCTTCTATAAATAGATTTTAATGTTTTAAGCCAATATTTTAATGTCCTAAATGCTTCTATATTTCTTAATAAATATGTTATGATCTTTCAGCCCTGTTGCTTTTTAAGCATATGACAAACCTGCACAGCAGTTAGTATAGCACCCTCAACACAGAAGTGTTATGTTGAACAGTAAAGATACTGTACAAGCTATCTAAGTAAAATCAGAGCAAAGCACAGAATCTTCAAATTTTCATTAGGATTACTGAATGTAAATAGCTGGCAGTCAGAGGTCATTCATGCAATCTTTCCTATTTCTTTTTTTATCTCTAACTTAATTTTACCACATAAAAATGGGCCTTTTTTCATGCACCAGCAATTTTATTCATATATGTAGGTGCTTCATCCTACCAAACCATGGCTGGAAGCACTCTAAAAGCAGTGGCAGAGGAGTTCCCACAAGAGAGTACCCCAAATCTAGCACCTCCTTGTCTGAGTTTTGGGTGGGATTCCAAAGAAAGAAGCACTAAACACCAGGGTGATTTGTCCAAAAAGTATTAGGGGGAGTTACAGAGCTGCTGTAGTATATCCGTGCAATGGAAAGCAAGAGAAAGTGGGGTTCCCTCTAGGTGTGTCTGCAGCAAGCAAGTCAGGGTGTAGAGTTTTTTAAAGGAATTTGGCTCAGAGTCAGAGCCAGTTTCTTTCAGTGATTTAGGCAACAACTTATACTTTGATCAGTGCCTGTGAAAGTTCAAGGCCACAGTTTAGTTTCAAGCTTTCTGGGAATAACCTGCAGTTGCCTGGGCCATAGAGCAATCAAGGCACTCTGTATTCTTTAGCCAGGAAACAGAAAGGAAGTGTGAGTAATTAGTGAACCCTAAAGTAGGTGTCACATCATCTGGGATCTTTTATCCATAAACTGTTCCTTTCCATGAAGCTTAAAGATGTGTTCTATTATACTGATAGAAATAATGTACTTTCACATCTGAATTATTTAATGACTGCTGAGTAATACTATTTTTTTAATATTCACCTTTTTACTACTTTCTTCTAAAGAGATAAGTGCCTCCATTTTTTCGATGAAGAAAGAGGTAAAAAAAAAAAAATCTAAATAACTTGGACAAAGTCATACAGATAGAATTTGTGATCTGCTGGACCACAAAGACAATGGTCTTTGCAACTGTTTTTCAAATGGGAAAATATAAGGACCATCAAGAAGATGTAAACACCTAGGATGTCAAAGCTACTCTGTGCCAAAGTTACTTTATTTGATTTTAAAGTCAGACTCTATGATCACATCAATATCCTACAAGCCCTTATGTGAGTGACAGAAGCTGATTTTAATGTGCTCATCCAAAAGATCCCAATAGTCTTTAATATAAAACTAATGTCCTCTAATAGAAATCTACATGCTATGTAGAAAACTGGAAGAGCTCTTTACATATAGACACAGACACTTAAGAACTAGAGACTGCAGTTTGAAAATATGTAAGCAAAACCGTTGAGGTCAGAGTAGAAATTCAAAGGTCCCTGCACATCCTAAGCCCTCAATACAAGACAAAGCTCATTTTTGGTGTTTGAATAATAGCAGCCAATAACCAGGAACTTTTTTTTTCCCCTAAAGGTCAGTTAAAGTTGGCCAGTCTTCTGTTATTTTGAACAAAACATTTGACAAGCTGACATGATTACAAACTCTCATTCCCTGTCTTTGTAAACTTATCTGCCAGATGCACCAACTTTGGGACCTAAAGGTATGGAGAGAGGACTAATATCAGCTAGGAACTTGTGATGCAAAATATTCCCTTTTATTTTAAGGGAAATATAGGTGTTCAACAAATGAACACTTTTTCAGTTCTTTAAGATATCCCATAGTTGACAACAGATATAACATTGAAGTAGAACCATATTCTTCTTCTCTTATTCATTTATGAAGCATTAATTTTGTATTATCCTTTCTGATGAATCTATTGTATAAACCATTTTTATGTTTTGCTTTATTTTTTTGTCTGTCTTAAATACACTGCAGTCTTACACATTAGTTAATTCTTGCAAGTATCAAGAAAGCCAATGTGAAGTAGAATCTAGTACTAAGTCTTTTCAGAAGAAGTATTGAGTAATTGTGTTGTTCCACAATATTTTTTTAAGCATATACTACATATGTGCTAATAATTGACTAATTTCTGAGGATAACATACAGCCAAAAAAGATATGTTCTTTGCTGGCCTAAGATTTATGGTCTGGTATATACAAGGACAGAACATAAATGTTGCCTGTTCTTTGGCCAAATTTTATCTCTAAATCTAAAATAGATTGTTTCATTCACAAGTAAAGGAAAAGTACACCATAGACATTTAGAACATTAAATTTGGAAGAGAGTTAAACCCTGAAATAGTAAACATCTATCAGGCAAGATGCCACTACTTTGCACATGCCCATGATAGACATCAGTAATTGGTCCCTGAAGTCTCTCCCATTGGATTCCTTTGTCTATGCAAACTCTCTTCTCAACATGACTTCCTAGATAGGCACTATCAATTAAAAAAAGACATATAATAATTGTTCTTTTTTTGCTATTCTTTATGTACTTCACTTGATCCCATTTTCCAAATGTTATAATTGACACCTAGAAAGGTCAAATAAGCCACCCTAGGTAACTCAGTTGGGTAGGTGCAAAGCTAGAATCTGGATCTGGTTTCCTCAATTTCAATGCAATATTCTCTTCTATTCCATCATACATCCTCTCAGTGACATAAAGAACCTAACAAAATGGAACATACAAGAAAAAAATGTTTTTGAGAAAGAAAAGGGTATTTTATAATGATTTATTTACTAAAATTATAATATAGCTGAGTAACCTATTTCTTCCTTTTTCAATATTCTTCTTCATCCAATTGTTTTACTGTGGGTATTATGAGATAGGCAACCTCTTTTCCTGTTCCATGCCCACAGGAGAATTTCTAAGTCTTGGAATCATGACTGATCACTTATAATTCTCAAGCTTAAAGCCTGATGCCATGGGTTAGTAGATTAGATGAATCTGGCTTTTGTATGACACAGGATATTTCTTGTGGTGAAAATTATTGCCATTTTTTTTTTACCTAAGCCTCTGACTTGAATTTTATAATCTATGTAGAAGTAAAGTAAGCCTCATATCCTCATTAGTACTGTGTAATTGAAAAAAAAAATAAAAGGAATATTTTTACACTATGATTGTACTCTTCAAAAATTCTTCTAACATAGTAGAAATAACTTAACAGCTGCACTTAGAAGGTTCCTAAAAGAGATGTAACAATTGTCTTCCAGAACTCAAGTAACCACTGAAAAAAGTACTGAATAATTTGTCAATTCATTTTATATAAAACTTCATTATGACTTCCTATCCTCACTCCCAGTGATATTGAATAATTATAATAAAGAAATGGTTTAATATTAAAGAAATCTCATAATTAAATTGCTCAACAATGATGCCTCGCAGAAGGACAAAAATGGTTATATCCCATTTTAACCTTGTCCATGCCTTTACTTTTACTTAAAAATAATGTACAAAAATAATAGAATGGCTTCAAAAGAATAAATGTAAGCAATGAGATTAAATCTTGGAAATGTTTCATTCCAAAGTCTAAATTGTGCTATCTTCTATTTTGTGTCTAGGAAGAAGAAATTATATCTCCCTTCTTTTCTTCCATTGTTCAGGCAAATATCATAGGCCCTTGGATTGGCTATACTGATTAATAAATATTATTCTTACTGGTTAAATTAGAGAGTCAGACACAATATGCAGTATGTTAGAATCTTATTCAAATAAGATATTTTTCTATTATGTACACTGGTATTCCAGCTCTAATACTCATGTTATAAAAAACAAGAAAGCTATTACTAATTCTTCTATGGCAAACATACTCTAAGGTAGCTCTGGCGTTCATGACTTAAGCAATCTCTTCCTCTGGATTGTGGGCAGGACCCATGACTTGCTTCCAGCAAAAACAAAACAAAACAAATAAAACAAAAAACACAAAACAAACATTGCAGAAAGTCACCTCTGTGACAATGTTACATAATATTACTCTACATTGTTAACAGACTTTCTCTTATCAGCCTTGAGAAAGCAAACAGCCATATGGGCAGGGCCCATGTAGCAAGCAATGTGGGTACATTCTAGTCAACAGAACACAAAGAACTCAAGGCAACAGCCCATAGGAACTGAATTCTACTAACATGAGAACTTGGAAGTGGATCTTAACCCTAGTCAATCCTCAAATGAGACTGCAGCCTTAGATCTATGTAGCTGTACCCTAACTCCTGGCACACAAAAACGTATGAGATAATGTATGCTGCTTTAAACTGTTAAATTTGTAGTAATACTGTTATGTAGTAATCCATAAACAATGCACTTTCCAAACCTAATTCTTTAATAGATGAGAAAAGGAACAAAGAAACCCATGAAATAAGAAATACAGGTAGAGAAATAGAGTTTAAGAGATTTCAGGCAAATCTTAGTAGGCCTCCAGGGGTACTGCATAATATTAAAGTAGTACATAGTTTTTAAGGGCTGTTTTGAGAATAGTAAACAGACAACCTGATTAGTGATCAAATCTAAATCTTAGGCTTATATATGGGCCACATGTGGCCCCAACAGGAAACACTGTACTTGGTTATTCATTGAGGCTATAGGTGTGTAGGGGGTTTCGAAGGCTTCACTCAGGCCTGTGTTTATATATTCCAGGTAGTGTAGTCTGCTCAACTACACACTGAGGAACATAAAACGCTATCTGGAGTTTGCCATCTTTTAGTGCAAAAAAGGAGGAAGCAGAGAAATGGTTTTAAGTTAGACTCACTCTCTGTGTGACACTAAATATGATACTTAACCTCTCTAAGAGACTAGTTAAATAAGGACTCTCATATTTAATTGGAAAGTACTTAAACTGTTCCATAATATGGTGGAATTTGCTCAACAATAGTATGTTTAAGCTATTGAATTAGTGGGATTATATTATTGATAAGATTTAGAGGAATGGGGGTAAGTAAAGGGAAAAGTATTGAATGAGTCCAGGGTATCTGGCAAGAAGACTGAATAGACAGTAAAGAAAATATCAAAGCAAAAGAAAAGAAAATTATCCTCAAAGTGTAACATCTGAATTCTAAATTTTTTAAGTTATTAAAATTAAAGAGCATCTTCCTCCATCTTTCATTCATTCTTTCATTTTTTTTTTTTCACAATCATGAAGTCTATGTAAGAAAACTAGCTAAATAGAATATTAATTGGCTGATGGGATTATGGAATGAGCAAGGAAGTCAGTTGAGTAGGATTATGGCCTGTCAGGGTGAGGAGATTGGTTTTATAAAGAGAGATTTTCAAAATAAATGTATTGAGAATATTGCAGGAAAAGTTCTCACTAGCAAAATTTGTTATAGGACAGAGGAAAAGCTAAATGAATCCTCTTTTGGAATGCATGTGGAATTTATATTAGATGTATTGATGTTACATATAACTTAATTGAGTTATAGATAAATGTAAGTATAATTTTTACATCTGTATTTATGTACATGTATTTCCAAGTTCTATTGAGTGAGGGGGTCAGGAATAACAATTCTCCAATAACAATAAAATCTTAGGCCAAGATCTTGGCTTCTAAATACCATTTTTAAACTAAAAGGAACAAAGGTATTTGGAGAAATGTCTGATTCTAGAAATAGGCAGAGAAACTATACGAGGAACTTATTAGCATCTTCTTGTGCCAAAAAGCAAGAATCGACTTGGAGGAAAATAAGAATGGGTCAAAAGGACACAAAACACAACTTGAAGGAACCCCTTTGGCCAAATTTGCACCAATTTTAGTACCAAAGTAGATTATGAGTTCATAATTGTACAAATACATGAATGAATACATAAATGAGAAAAATAGCACATTTTCACAGTAGAATTCTAGCTAATAAAATTAGAAGTAATGGGGTAATTTGGAAGAACTCCATTTGGCAGCCATCAGAGTATTGATTGATTTAAGTAGTTAGTGTCAGTGGGTAGTGTGTGTGAACTTGGTGTAGATTGTGATGTATTTGTGGTCTCAAATTATCTCCTCAGTACTCTCTGTGGGGAAAATAAAGCAAACACATATTGAAAGCAAGGACAAAAAGAAAAAGAGACAACTGGACATTGGGAAATATGGTAGTTAACACCTAAATCAAATGGTTGAGATTAGGATGATCGATCAGAATGTAACTTTTAGAAATTATGTTCTACCTGATAAGATACAATGAGAAAATCATGATAGCACTATGGTGATACTAAGGCTTAAGAAGTGCCCCCAGAATCTATCATGATGACCCAAATCCAAAGAGGGATTTATCCTGAAAGATACCAAGCCTATAGCATTCAATGGTGGCAGATACATAAAAATCAAGGAAATACTCTTCCAGATTGAAGGAGCCTAGGGAGGCATGACAACTAGATGCTTTGTGTGATCTTATGTTGGGTCCTTTTGCCATGAAGAACATGATGGGATAATTGGTGGAACTTGAATGAGATGTGGACTGTGAACTGGCTAGTAGTAATACGTGAATATTATTTGATAATTTGTTGCTCATGCTGTTATTATGCCTTAGGAAATCCCTGTTTGTGAGATATGGACTTTGTGGTATTGAGGGTAGTAATCTATCAGATCTGTTGCTTGCATGTAGATGAGTCAGGAAAAAAAAGTAAATATTTGTCTTGTTTTAGAAATCATTCTGTAAGTTTTAAATTATGTCAAAAAATAGGCTTCTGTTTCACTGGGTATTTCCCATGTACATCTTTCTAAGCAAATTGAATATGTTTGTGAATTTGATCTCTGTAGCAACTTCATTAGGCAAATTCTTTTATTAACCCTATTTAGATAGGGTTACAGATGATGGTTATGGTCATCCAACTGGTTAATGTCAGAGAAAGGAATCTAACCCAGGCCCAGTCTTTTTGTCTGCTATGTTTGACCATACACTGAATAGGGGACACAAATCCTATGATTACAACAATGTAGCTACAGCTCAAGGCCTTGAAGAACTCACATTTTTAAATGAATTTAGAATCATTACATTCTGATCAGCTAATGCTACCAAATACTTTGGTCAGGAGTTATTTTTTGTGCTAGATGGGATTCAAAATAGTATTTTTAAATATTTAAGCATAAGACCTAATACACAAATAAAAAAGAATATACAGGGAATCATTAAAATGTAGAAAAATAAGAGGGAACAGAAGTAATAAATTGGGATAATAAAATCATAAGACAGATTCAAATCAGTAAAGGCAACCTTAGGGCAATACTGTGGGATTTGGTATTTGATTCTTTGTCAACCTCTATGTATCACATTGTAGTCACTGAGCTTACAGGTAAGCTCTTCAGACCCTGTATCTTTATTTGAAAATTGGGATTACAATGCTAATTCAAAACATTGTGTAGAAATATTAAGTATTAATTTACTGAGCATCGATACTGATATATAGCAAATATCATGTTATCAATTTTGCTTGATTAACATTCCTAAAAGTTTGAAGAACAGTTCTTCCCTCTGTAGGAAAGGAAAAGGAAAAACTGGACATCATGTTGTTATCAAAATTGTGAATTTATTATTTCTATAAGTTATTTTTATACACCCCCGCATAACATTTCCTTTCCTTTGATATTTCCTAGGGTTTAGTACAATAACTTAGAAACACATTTGCAAAGGTCAAAGTGGATAGAAGAGGAAAAGAGTAGGTAGTGAGGCTGTGAATGAGCAAGGGATGATAAGTCAAGGAGAATGTGCCCACTGGTGCCGAGAGAAGTGAGTACTGGCAGCCCCAGGCTGTTTATCGTCTTAGTGTTAGCTCTATCACAAGCACACAGTTCCTTGGTTGCTAGAATTAGACAATGGTATTAAGCCACTTGGCAATCTTAGCCAGTCCTTGAGAGGAGTGGTCTAACAATTCCAAGCTACTACTTTTGCTAACTAGATTTTAAAAACCTAAGGCTTCTGGGTTGATAATAATTTGAAAATAACGAATAGAGCACCTTTCCTCTTTGGTTGCTTCCATCTCTGTGTCTCAATGTCATTCCCAGCTCTGAGTATTTAACTTTAATTTCTCACTCAGTGACAAAACTCCAGATTTGTTGGAGCAATTTTGGCATTTAAAATGAAACAGCCTTCTTATATTACTGTGAACAAGGTACCCAGAAGCCCCTATGAATTTCCTATTTCCATATGTACCAGATTTTCACATTCTGAAATGTTTCTTATGGGAACACGAGAAAACAGTTATAATTAAACTTAAGTAGAGAAACTATATTTAACACACATACTGGGATATATTCTGGAGAAGAGGCTTGAAGGCAAATCTTACATTAGCACATACCCAGGGTTCTCAGAGTCAAAGAGGTCTCTTTCCATTCCCCTGTAGGCTTATTCTTGTATCTTTAGTAAATGCAATGAAAAAAATGCTTATTTGGGGCAAGGACAAAGAAACAAGGACCTTCACTTTGTCCATGTCTATATTTGCTTTTCAAGCAATACATACATTTTCCTGGCTGAGACAGAAGTAGATTTGCATTCATTTATAAAAATGCCTTCTTATTTAGGAATTAAAGCAAAAAAAAAAAAAAATTCTAAGGAATCATCTGCTACTTGCTTTATGGAAAAAGGTAAAATAGTCATCAGATTCTGAGAAAGAAAAAGATTAATCTCTCATCTACCCCCTTCACTCTTATCATTCCTGGATCCAAGAAAAGGGCTTTCTTATAAGTCAATCCCCACACCTATTGTACTACTAATAGTTTCTTATCCTTGCTATAACAAATTACCACAAAGTTAGTGGCTTAAAAACAACACAAATTTATTGTCTTTCACTTATAATAATCAAAAATCCAAAATGGGTCTCACTAGAATAAAATCAAGGTGCCATCAGGATTCTTTGAATGTAATTTAAGTTCATTTAACATGACCTATCATATCATACAATTCCCATGGGAAATATAAGAATGGGTGGGGGTGAATGTCACTAGGAGAAAGGACTTGGATCTCATTTTTACCATCAACCAAAGCAATGCACTTGCACAAACAAATTACATTTCTCTTTACTCTATTCACTTATCTGACAATGAAGAGAAACATATTTTGACTGTAAAAGTGTTTTGTGATTCATAATAATTTTTGCTTTATCTAATAATTCTGCCTAGTAAGTAGGGAAAGTCATACTCAAATACAAAACTATCATTTAGCAGAGAGATGGCTTATTTGAGAAGACTGTATTTATTTAAATTGACTGTATTTCCAGAATTTAGATATCTTAACTCATTAACAGCACAATAATCATTAAAATAAAGTATTTTATCCTCTACTGTATAGGTTATAATGAATAAATAAATATTTTGTTTTGAATGAGAATTTAAAATAACTGACTCATGACAGTATTTACTGTCAAAAAACATATGGCAACAAGAATCAAAATTTACAACCCTACTGAGAAATATGAATGCATTTCAGAAACATAATATTTAGTTAAGCCAGTCACAATTACATAGTTAAAATAGGATTATATGTTGTATGACAGTTTTTACAAAATACAAAAGAAGTTAGGACAGCAGTAGCTTTTGAAAGGTTTAGAGCTTGGCACCAAACAGAAAGGGGGAAGATTCTGGGGACTGATTGTGCCTATTTCTTAACCTTGGTGCTGGCTGCATGAGTGTGTTTAGTTAGTGGAAATATATTTGCGCTCTATACATGTTGTATGTGTACTTTTCTATAAGTATATCATGTTTCCCTTAAACTTTTAAAAGTGGATTTACTTAAAAACAAGAAATACATAAACTTAACATTGTATCTTATAAATATAAGACAACATGTGCACCCCTCAGTAATCACAGTTACACCAAGCATACAAATTTTCCTTAAAATACAAAAAAATGCATTATATAGCAACTTTGATTTTATATACCCAGGGTATTGAGAAATATTGGTAAATATTAAAGAGGCTTATGAAAAAATCAGCTATCAATAATATCTGAGAATTTGAAGGGCAAAATGATGGCCCCATTCTTTTATTTTATTTTTAATTGACAATTGAGTGCTAGAATTACAGGCATGAGCCACTGCACTCAGAAATGCGAGTGTTTTAGAGGATACAAAATTACAGCTAGCTAGGAGGAATAAATTCTTATATTCTATAGCACTTTAGTATGACTATAGTTAACAATGATATATCACATAATTTCAAATAGCTAGAAAAAGAAGGTTTAATGTTTCCAGCACAAACAAATGACAAATGTTTTGATGGTTATGCTAATTACATTGATCACTATACATAGGTACTGAAATATCAGTAGGTATCCCATGAATACATATTATTTGTCAATTGAAAAATAAAATAAAAGAATGGATCATCATTTTGCCCTTCAGATTCTCAGATATTATTGATAGCTGATTTTTTCATAAGGCCGAGGTGGATGGATTGCTTGAGTTCACAAGTTCGAGACCAGCCTGAGCAAAAGCGAGACCCTGTCTCTATAAAAATAGAAAAACTAAGGCAAGAGGATTGCTTGAGCCCAAGAGTTAGAGATTGCTGTGAGCTGTGATGCCATGGCTCTCTACACAGGAGGACAGCTTGAGACTCTGTCTCAAAAAAAAATAAAAAATAAAAAATAAAAATCTCTGCATTGTTAATTCTATTTACATCATTCCTTTTCTAAAACCCTCTCTCAACTTGAACTGGGGTATCACTAAGAACAAGCCGTATTTTTCTCTTGAATTCACAAAAAATTTCATAATAGGCACTCATTTCTGAAAGAGCCATGTCTACCCCAAGGACAATCTGCACTTCTCTATTCTTACTAAGTGAAATAGGCTACTCTGACACCACTGGCTAGCTCCTCATAGCCCAGCACATCACACAGTCCGGGCATACTGTCATGAAGATCAAAAATAATTGCTTTTAAAATAATCCAGGTGTGTGGATGCTTAAGTAGAAACCCATGTAAATGATCTTCTATTCCATCATGAGTATAGTGTAAAAACATATATATTTTACCATTGGTTTTACTTAACATAATGCTTATTTTGTGGACTAACCCAGTTAAATGATTCTTCAGAGGAGTTATCATCCTACCTTCAAGAAGGCAAGTACACTGTTGTAGAAAGGGGCAGTATACTCTTGTAGAATCTAAACTACAATATTGGCTTTTTGATCATTATATGGAGGGAGAGATGAAAAAATAATTTGATGTGAGCTGAGACTTAGTGGATGTTGTTGTGAGTCCTAAACTAAGTTATAACATGAGAATGCCAAGTTCTATGTTATTTACATATTTGTGAATGTGACCTTAAGCTTCTAAGTATTATAAAAGTATCACAGTAATTCACAGTGCCTCTTTCTGCAGTAAAGATTATTAGGGTATTAACACATATACATAAAACTGGATAATATAGATGGATATTTACTAGACCTTAAAACCAAGGAATCATTGTAGTTATTAATCAATGAAAGAACCTCACGTATTATAGTTGTTGCAGTCTTCAGCCAGGGCTGGATTTGGGTTTGAAACTGCTACCTCCAGCATATGGGGCTGGTGTCCTACTCCTTGAGCCACAGGCACCGCCCTTCAGATATTGTCAAATCCTAAATCAGCCGAAATGTCACAGTATCCAGGGGACTTGCAGGACATTCTTGTTTTTGAAACATCCACTTACTCTATTTGCAAGGCATTTGTTGAAATTTCACCAAGTTTGAAAAGTATAGGTAATGAAGGTTTAAGTATAAACAGATCCCTATTCATACCTTGGGATTCCCTATCTGATAATCCCTTTAGAATAAGTATCTAACCTAGTGTTTAATCAAAGTCATCTCCTAAGGACCTACTGCAGGCAGAATGAGGACTGAAGACCCACTTTTGACAAGGAAAAACACCCCCAGAAAAAGGGGAAAATAAAAAAGTAAGCTAAGTGCAGCAGAACAAAGGAAAATCAGCTAGTTTACCTTTAAACCAGCTGCTGTGAAATTTCTTATATGAGCTTTCCTGCTTTTCCTAGAACTCTGGCCTATTAGAAATACAGCTTACAAACCCCCTGCTGGATCTGTGAACACTCTGAGGAATAATGGCCACAGAAGATGCTATGGCAAGACCTGGAAAGATACATTAACTAGGCTATTTCCTGCCCCGTAAACAGACAAAGCAAATACCAATTGTGGAGATTTGTATTTTGCTGTGATAGAGATTAAGGGAACAGTTTGAGCCCTGAAATACAGGTAGGAGGGCTTATAACCTTATCGCAGAGGAAGACCCTCTGTGGTGATGATGAGAGGAAAATTCCTCCCTCCCACCCATACTTCAGAGGAGATTGACGCCAGTGGCATGTTACTCCACAGTGAACTAGCAGAGTTTAATACCTCCCTAGGAATCTGTGTGTGTGACCTCAGACAAGAGGCTACCCACACACAAGGCTCAGAGTCCAGATGTCTCAAGACTGCCCAGACCCTTAAAGTTAATGATTATAGAAACAATAATCATTATTGTTTAATGATATGCTTGCTCAGAGAAACTACTGGCGCCTTTGTTCCCTTCCTCAGCTTACCTCCTGGGCTAATAAGCCAATAGACTTCAATAAAAGCTGAGTGGAAATGACACTCAGGGCCACCACTGGAACCCCATCAGTAGGCAGTGGTCCCCTGTTCTATTCTGTGTGTCTTACCTCTTTCTTTCTCATCATTTCTAACTTTATTTATTCTATTCTGTGTGTCTTATCTCTTTATTTCTCATAATTTCTAATTTTATATTTCTTCAGTTGGTCGCCACCAGGTCCACAGGTCTTAACAGACCCTGCCCCTGAGGAAGGACCCTGGCACCTACTGTAAATAAGAATTTTTTGTAAATATGAGGATAAATACAAATATGTCACCATCTTTGTATCAGAAATGTTCTGCCTGACAATCACGTGGTGTCAAACACACACTTCCGTCAAACATAGCTGAGTGCTTCTAGTCTTCCCAGCAAAAAAAAATCTCAATTTGGCCTTGAAAATCAGCCATAACTATTCTCAGCTTCAACTTGCTCTCTGCCTTCTGGTGGTCTGGCAATGTATTTAGCAAATGTAGCAGAATCCAACAGCAACCCTTAAATCTTTGAAAAAGCTCCAGTGGCTTACCAGAAAGAATAGCTTCCTAAAATGGACAGTGCTTGGCAAGCACAGGCTCCAACCACTCCGCTGTACATTTCTGTCTGATCATCAGCTGAAAAGAAGGGGAAAGCCTTAATATAGCTTTAAGATAGAGTATGTGCAAGTTCAATTCTTACCCAAACAGTCAGCCAAAGTCAAGTGAGCCAGAGTAGTGGTTATAGATCATGTACTAGAGTTGATCTTAAGTACAGAGTTCAGGAAGACATACTTGAGCAGAATTATATTAGCATTAATGCTCAGCTGACCCCCAGAAAAAAACTAAATCCCTCACTGGTTTGGTGAAATACATACTTCCATGAATAGCACAAGAAGCGTAACAATCATGTCTGAAACTGGACCTGAATTACCAGTGAAGCAACCACTTCTAGGAGATAATGCTGTTGTGAATTTGAATCTTAACTTTGTAAAAAATGTCAGATGTTTAGTTCACATTTTGAAGCAGCAGGAAAGTTTTCAGCTCAGGTTTTGCAGGCAAGAATAAGTGGTTTTATGTTCTGCTACCATTTTCTAATCATGGGTATTTAGAGGTGCTAACTAAACTGTTTTCAGGTTTCTTCAATTATAAATTTCCAGTGCAAATTTTATGTACCTAGTAAGACTGCTGTGTTGATTAAGTAAAACAGCACAATGTTTTATACATGTAAGACATTAAGATGGAAATTTCGCTATTCTTGCATTCCTTATATTTTTATACGAATAGTGGAATGTTTTAGATTAAGGAAATTGCATGGAAATTGAAAACATCCTGTCTTGGAAGTGAATTCTAGCCATATCATCTACTAAGCAGTTATGTAAGACTCAGTTTCAACATCTCTAAAAAGAGAAAAGGGCAGGTACCATTTTCTGGGATACAAAGGAAATATAATAACATTATAAATTTTTTAATGCAAAACCTAACTCACTCTAGGCATTTAAAATGCGTGGGACAATTTATCCTAACTGCACTTTTTAAAATTAAGCTCAGGTCCACAAATCTAAAAAAAATAATTGGCTTTATGATATTTATACTCATTTTTACTTCTGAGGCTTCTAAAAATCTCATCTGATGATTTGGTTCAACCTATTCCTTAAGCACCAGAAGCAAGTGTGAATAGCTACAAATGACAAGTATCCAATGTCACAAATAATGGAAAGACATTATCATCCTTCTGGAAGTAGTTCTGACAGATTTAACCCCCAACAAATGCATAACTATATCCCAAAGAGTCTGAATATTAATATTTTAATAGACATTCTTTTAAAGGCTTTATCATGTTCAGTCCTTCACAAATGGAAATATGATCCTGTGAGGATTTTTCATAATAAGTTGTTTGGCATGAGAAAGGTAGCATGGGGCAGCAAGAATCACACCTTGAAAATAGTAATAACTTTGAATTGAATAAGACTAGACCATTTTCCAATTATATAATCCTGGGCAATCGTTTTAAACATTGTTGTCCTATTTCTTCACTTTTAAATTGGAAAATATATATTTAATTTTTTTTCTTGTTTCCTCAAGAAGGAACTGTTTAATATTAACTTGGTTAATATTCTTACCTGGCAAGCCATACTGAAAGATACTGGGTAGGGCTGTCCGCCTATAAATTGAGCTGATTTCTATAGGCAGTGACCCCAATCGCCATTGCTCTGCTTCTGCTATTTCAGGAATGAGGCCCCTTGAGAGGAGAATGGCCAAACAGAAGACATGGAATCCAGGAAAGAACTTAAAGGAAAGACGTAGGCTATTTCACACACTGCCTGTATTTGCTTGTGGGTGCTGATGCTTTTGGTTATATCAGTGAGGCCTATTGCAAAGAGGGCTTCCTATTTTCTTCCTATGTCTTGCTCACAATTAGCCATAATAAAACCCAGTGCAGACTAGAGAAAAATTACATCCTTGGGCTCTTGGCTTGTCACAGAATATTAATTGCCACTGGAAAAATGTGTTTCTACATATATGAAAGAAGTTACGATGTTTTCTAGCAACATATTTTGTCTTATGTCAATGTTATCGCTTTGTGATTTGGCCTCTAAGCCATTTCTCCAGGAAAATCTTCTATTCTATTCCTTCCATAGTTATAATATATTACTTATTCTATTCATAAAGATTGTTTGATTGCATTTAGAAATCGCCTTTTAATTCACACACACACACACACACACACACACACACACACACAGATACACATAGCCATTGTACATACTCATGCAACCACCTATTTTGGTTTGGAATGCCCTTTCCTTTAGTCCTCTTGACAGTCTAGTCACTACTCTTATTCCATATGCCTTAAACTTTTTTCAACTCCCCAATTAGCTTCTATCCTTAAATGATCTACTTAAACATTTCTTCTTCTGGAAAGTTTTTATATAAGCCTCCAGGGTAGGTTAGATTATCTTGTGTTCATTTTTGCCCCTTGCTTTATAGAAAGAAATTGATAATTTAAAATTGTATATTTTTAAGGAGTGTAACTTGATGACTTTTTGTATGCATTCATTGTGAAACAATCACCACAACCAAGTTAATTAGTATATTTATCACCTCATATAGTTACCATCTACTTTTTTTGTTCTTTCTTTTTGTGTTTATGGTGAGAACACTTAAGCTCTACCTCACATCAAATTTCAAGTGGGCAATACAATGTTGTAAACAGGGTATATTCATATGAAATCTCTGTAATTTATTAATCTCACACAACTGAAACTTGGTACCCCTTAACTAACATCTTCACATTTTCCCCTTCTCTCAGCCCCAGGTAACTACCATTTTAATTTCTATTGTTGTGAGTCTATTTTAGATTCCACAATAAGTGGGATGATACAGTAGCTGTCTTTCTGTGCTGGCTTCTTTTACTTAACACAATTCCATCTGGGTCCATCCAAGTTGTTTCAAATGGCAAGGTTTCTCCCTTTCTATCAGGCTGAATAATATGTAAAATATCATATATATTTAAAAAAACTCACACATATAACATCACATATATATACATATATATCTCACTTAGTATTTAATTGATCAGTTGTTTGCATATCTTGACCGTTGCAAATGATGCTGATGTGAATAGGGCAGTACAGATATATCTTTGGAATCCTGATTTCATTTCATTTGGGGTGGAATGAATATGAATATATATATATATATATACATATATATATATATACACACTCCTGTGGGATCGGAAGGTAATTAGATATATTTTTAATTTTATGAGTAACCTCCATAATGCTTTTCATAATGGCTGTACTAAATTACATTTCTAGGAACAGCATCCAAATGATCTCTGTTTTCTGACTCATCATCAGCAAATATTTTGTCTTATTATGAATAGTAGCCATCATGCCATCATGATAGGCAGTATCAAATTGTGGCTGTAACTTGAATTTCTCTGGTAATTACTAAAGTTGAGCTTGTTCACATATTTGTTGATTGTTTTACTCTCTTCTTTTGAACAAAAAATGCCTATTTAGTTCCTATGCTCACATTTATTTGAGTTTATTATTATTATTACTCAATTAAATGAGTTCCTTAAATATTTTTATATTAATCCTTACCAGATACATGGTTTTCAAATATTTTCTCCTACCCTTTAGGGTTCCTTTTTACCCTGTTGATTCTTTCCTTTGTTGTGCAAAAGCATTTTTAGTTTGATGCAGTCTGATTTGACTTTTTTTTTTGACCTGTATTTTGGTGTCACATCCAAAAATCATTGCCCAGTTAAATGACTAGAAGCTTTTTTCCTATGTTTTCTTCTAATAGTTTCACACTTAAGTTTTTAACCCATTTTGAATTGATTTTTGTACCACATATGGTGAAAGATAATGGTGCTTAGTGGTAAAGCCTCCTAGGGTCTATCTGCTCTCCTTTTCCCCTATAAAGGGATCCCTCTTGCCACCTAGCTGTGCCATACTGGGACTGAGAGGATGGAGGCAAATCCTTTCTACATTTTTCTATGTGGCCATCCTCAGACTGTGCCCACTGGATTGCTGTAGCTTCATCATTGCATGCTGCAGCTCTTCCAGAGGTACTTTTGTTGGTAGGAAATTGTTTAATCATTCTTGTGGGGGATGGGTGTTCGAACCTCCTTGTTATTTGTACAGCATTATGTCCTTCCCTTCTGTACAATTATTCTCCCTACTATCTCTCTTTCTCAGCCTCCCTCCTTTTTTTGAGATTGTTTCACTCTGTCCTCCAGTGTAGAATGCCATGGCATCAGCCTAGCTCAAACTCCTGGGCTCAAGTAATCATCCTGCCTCAGCCTCCCAAGTAGCTGGTACTACAGGTGCCCACTGCAATACTCAATTCATTTTTCTATCTTAGTAGAGACGAAGTCTCACTCTTGCTCAGGCTGTCTCAAACTCCTGACCTTAAGCAATCCACCTACCTTGGCCTCCTGGAGCGCTACAATTATAGGCATGAGCCACTGCACTACTGTGCTCTCCCCCTATTGTATCTTCTTTAGTTTATATTTCAGATAACTTAAACATTGAAGTGAAAAAGGACATATATCTGTTATGAAGCTATCCACAGTGCCCAGAATAATTACTGATGCAGTGTATAAATGTGTGAAATGATAAAAAATTCCATGCTTCCATAACTGTTTTCCATCTATTTCTGAGTATATCTCATTCTATAAATAGTAAAAACTAGTATTTGCTGAGTGCTTACTACATTTTCAGGCATTTGGCTGTTTTTGATGTATTATCTCACAATATTTCTATGAGTTAATCTGACAATCTATAAAGTGACAACAATCATTGTATTTAAGGCTTTAGGAAAGTAAATATTTCAAGTTCTCAAAATCAGTGAAATACTAAGCCATTATTTGAACTAAGATAAACTGACAATAGAGATTGTATATAGTCTACTGCTATTACTACAGGCCTAGCTTATATTTTAACTAAAACCTCATAATAGACACTTAGCTGTGAACACCCAACAAAATATTTTCCATATTCCAGAGCTCCAGAAAGTTAAGTAAGAGAATAGATACATGATGTTTTAATCCATTGAGCTTGAGAGTAATTTCTTCTACATCAGCAGATAACTCATAGAAATCCTAACCCAAATTTTGGCTTTTGATTATATTTATAATAAATAATCCAACATCATTATTATTTCCTTTCTTTATTTCTTACTTTCTTATTTGATTCTTTATTATTTTCTTTACTATGTAGAAAAGAACTATTTTCTCAAACTCTCAAAATACAAAACTCTGTTTTTTCCACAGCATAGGGAATTTAAAAGTATAATAGCATTTTGATATTGCTGACTATAGTTAAAATGCAGTGGCCAGGACCAAGATAAAGTTGACTTGCAAAGAAGACTTCATTAAGAATAACAACAACAACAACAACAAAACTGCTTTCATAATCTTATATGATTTTCATTGCAAGGTAGAAATGTATATCAAAGGATAAATGTGAATTCATTCAGGCCAAAAAAACTGTAGGAAAAACGTTATTAAAGAGGCATGAGTTTACATGATTTTTTAACCCTTACTTTAAAAAAAAAAATCCTTGGTTATATTACGAAGGTTTCTATTCATCTTAAAAAAAAAAAAAACAAAAGAAAACAGTCTTTCTCCATTGCTTGATCTAGAGTTCAGTGGTGTCATCATATCTCACTGTAACCTCAAACTCCTGGGCTGAAGTAATCCTCCTGCCTCAGCCTCCTGAGTAGTTGAGATTATGGGCATGAGCCATCCTTTGCAGTTACTTTTTATATTTTTTTGTAAAGATGGAGTCTAGTCATGTTGCTCAGGCTTTTCTCTACTTTTTTTTTTTTTTTTAAGTGGATTTGTTGATATACCATTTTACTGAACCAATGAATAGACTGCAAAAATGTATGCTGACAGGTATTTCTTCTTTAAAATTGACCACTTTCTATTTAATCTATACCATTTTATTTCTTTTAAAAGGGGATGTAGTCAGGTTAACATACAGGGAATAAACTCCTTAACAGATGACATAGCTTATTTCCATACCTATAACAAATAGTTCCAAAAAACTGCCATTGTGAAGTCCCAAATAGACTGTATGTTACATTGCATTTGGATTCATGTCTTGTTTGAGGGCTCAGGCTCCATTATGAAGAAAATCTGTATTTATATCCTTTTGTATGACAACATAAAAGCTGTATTACTTCTCTGAGTATTGGTTTTCTCAAAAGTTGAAACATGAACCATGATTTTTCTCACTTTACAGTTATCAAAAAGACTAAGTGAGATAATATCTTGTAAAGTGCTGAGTATTCTGTTGAATAGCTAGAAAAGCGCAAAATACACATTAGCTTACTATTATAAGAAATGCAGTGGGAATTATAAATTATATGATTTTGGAACTTTCCCAAGTTACTTCATTTATTTGTTCATTAATTCTCAATGAGCATTTATTACATGCAATACAATTAATCATCAGTTTCCCCTACCTTGATGAGTTTAGGGAGGTCCTGGCTCTTTTCTTAGTCACCTTTGAATTTAAAACATTTCATATAGTACCTGGTGCCTAACTATAATGATAAATGATCTGATAGATGTTTGGTAAGATTTCCACTTAAAAATAGAAACCATTGATTCTGCCTGATGGCTTGACTTCAGTAAAGAATAGGTAGGACTATCAGAGAAGCATTCCGAAGGATATGACACTTGACCTGAGTCTAAACTAGACAGATTTGAAGCCTCACAATGCTATGATTCTTGGCTGTGATTGAACGGCCCTTTCTCCCTTAATCAGGGTTATATATTTCTCAGGTATTGATAACATGGCACAAAATGAAAGGGGCTAAAGGTTATTCTTATCCAATGTACTCAGCCCTACTATGAAACTAATTTTTGGCTTTTATATGAAAGCTATAACCCAGTTATAACCTAAGAATA